>CAUYSK010054894.1:0-17483 GCA_963575035.1 Avahi laniger | reverse complement strand
ATCCTACAGATGTGAACAAACAAGGCTTTGTGTTTCCCCAGCGTCAGATAATTCCTTTGATGACTCCGTCTGTAGAGCTGAAGAAGCCACTCAAGGCCTTCACTGTGTGCCTCCACATCTATGCCAACATGACCTGTCAATATTGCCTTTTTTCTTATGCCACAGGACACTCGATAATGAGATCCTCAAGGAAAACGCTGGAGGATACAGCATGTCTGTGGGTGGAGCCGGGGTAGCTTTCATGCCTCCAGTGAGTTCTCCTGTACCATGCACCTCTGTGTGAGCTTGGAGTGCACATCAGAGATTGTAGAGCTCTGGGTGAATGGGAAGCCCATGATGAGAAAGAGTATGAAGCAGCGATACTCCGTGGGGACAGAGGCAAGCATGGTCCTGGAGCAGGAACAGGATTCCTTTGGTGGGAGCTCTGATACTAACCCGTCTTTGGTGGGAGACACTGGCGATGTGCACATGTGGAACTCTGTGCTTTCCTAGATGAGATCAACACTGTCTACGTTGATGGGGCCTTCAGTCCTAATGCCTGGACCGGCAGGCACTGATGTGTGAAGCACTCGGTGAAGTGTTCACCAAGCCCAGCTGTGGCCCCAAGGCCCTGCTGTGTGTCCTGAAGGTGCCTCCTGGGAATTACACTTTATATTTCCCTCGTCTTCCACTCTCATGACTTTCTGTTCCACATATTAATACATGGCTTTCATGCCCGGGAAGGCCTGCATTTCTTCTCTTCCTTCTCCACTCTGTTTTTATCAGCACAAGGGCCAGTGCAGAACAGAAAGTCCCATTTATGACTACACCTTAGAATTTCCAGGCCACAGCCTAGGCCAATTTAATCTGATTTTCTGAATAGGAAACCCAGGTACTCATGTTTTTTATAGCTCTACAAGTGATTCTGTTGTTCAGCCAATGCCAAGAGCCACTGCATTTATGTGTCTCTTTAAGAACAAATGAGCCAATTTTTTTTTTTTTTTGAGACAGAGTCTCACTCTGTTGCCTGAGCTAGAGTGCCGTGGCATCTGCCTAGCTCACAGCAACCTCAAACTCCTGGGCTCAAGTGATCTTCCTGCCTCAGCCTCCCAAGTAGCTGGGACTACAGGCATGTACCACCATGCCCGGCGAATTTTTTTTATGCATTTTTAGTTGTCCAGCTAATTTCTTTCTATTTTTTTAGTAGAGACAGGGTCTTGCTCTTGCTCAGGCTGGTCTCGAACGCCTGTGCTCAAACGATCCACCCGCCTTGGCCTCCCAGAGTGCTAGGATTACAGGCATGAGCCACGGCACCTGGCCATACACTTTCAATTGAGGGAAAGCAGGGAGTATCTAACAATCTAAGTATCAAACTTTTGAAGTTTCAAGAGCACTAAATAATATTAATAGTATTAAGCTGCAATCAACAGTAGCCTAAGCAGCTGACTTAAAAATTAATTATATAAAACTCTTGCTTAGTACTTACACTTATTGCATGTTATTATATTATAATGTTTAGATGGTGGCTCCTGTAGTGCCCCAGGCTAGATGTATTCAACTTTACATTACTCGGTACCCAAAGCTTTGAAAAGCATACCATATTCATAAAACTATATCACTGTAAATGAAATCTACTGTAATCTGGATATCTGTAATGTCTTTATTTACCCTTTATCTTTCATAAGCAAATTTTTAAAAAGCTGTATTTTATAGACTTAATATATTTCAGAAACCATCTCTTTTCCTTAAGTTATTATCCAGAGAAAAGGTTAAGGAAAACTCCTTCAATCTATTTTACAGTCTAAAATGACACTATATTAATCCTACAAAAAATAAATATTAAGCAAGATTCAAGGAAACTGATTTTTTAAAGAAGTTCCCTAATTAAACTGTCAGGTTTGTAAGTACTCCAATCATAAGAATAGGAGAAAATATACAAATTGAAAACGAATCTCACACATAGATGTAAATAAAGCCACTCTTTAGGTTGCCCATTAATCCACAAGTGGCATATTCATCTTATTTACAGTATTATACCCCCCGCCATGATATTCCATTACAGAGTCACGCTACGGACTCCATAGTTAACACTGTAGGAACCATTTCTTTTTAAGCATAGTTTTCTCTATTTCCCTTTTGGCTTGCTCCTCCATTAAAAAAAAAAAAATCCGTATAATTAAATTTCTTATGTTCTTAGATATTCCTAGAAAATGTCGATTAAAGAGAGATGATGCTTGAAGTATAAAACATATTTAAATTTATATTAATTCTTCTAGAAATATTTTAATGTTCCTGTTTGTTATGGTCTTGCTATCCATGTGAGCAAGTACTTCTCACATACTTTTATAAGTCTGTGCAGGAAATTTATGCCACCCTCAACTATCAAAAATTTCTATCTTTTCCATTAGAGAATATCTGGAGAGTTACACACACACACAATAATATTCATGTTTGTTTGTTTTTTTGTTTTCATTTGCATTTCATGAACCTTTTCCTCTAATCACTCATTCTTGTCCTAAGACTCATCTCTGACACAGAGGATTTCAAAGTCCAACTAAATTCGGATACCCTCTCATCATGTCTTCAGAATCACCAAATCTTCTAGAAGCATGAATGGAAATATAAAAATACTTACTAAAGTATAATTAGACAGATCTGGGCTTTGAAGCCTTAAGAGACATTTTTTTAATTGACAAAATTAATACCAAAGCTTAAGCAGGAAAAATAAATTTTTTGGTATGAAAGGACTGTCAATGCATATTTATACTGCAAATCCTGACACAGATAATAGGACAAGATGTGTACTCCAAAACAGCCTCTAAAACCATTACTAAGGTATGAGTAACCACCTTGATTCGGGTGTTCAATACTATTTTGCTCATTTGATATGCAGAATAATGTAATATGGAGCCATGAACTCATCTTAAATCCTCTAAAGACCTGTATAAAGTCAGGTGCAGTGGCTCACGCCTGTAATCCTAGCACTCTGGGAGGCCGAGGCCGTAGGATCGCTTGAGGTCAGGAGTTTGAGACCAGACTGAGCAAGAAAAAGAGTGAGACCCCGTCTCTAGTAAAAACAGAAAAAAATCAGCCGGGCATGGTGGTGTGCGCCTGTAGTCACAGCTACTTGGGAGGCTGAGGCAGGAGGATCACTTAAGCCCAGGAATCTGAGGTTATAGTAGCTATGATGACACCATTGCACTCTAGCCTGGGCAACACAGCAAGATTCTGTCTCAAAAAAAAAAAAAAAAGAAAAAAGAAAAAAGAAAAAAGAAAAAGACAATGTATACTATGTTCATAAGGTAGGTAATTATTATTGAGTACATATTTGAAAGCTGCATAGAATTATTGACTAAGTAACCCAGAAATGAGACGTTAAGTTTCTGAATATACTATTTGGCTCAGTTAAGCCTGAATAAAATATATTACAAGCAGCAAGGGGTGGGAGTAGGGGGAACATGAGGAAATAACATTTGTTAGATGTCAAAAGTGCTACAGATTACAAGCTACAGTAGAATCTATATGAAATTTTTTTTTTTTACAGTGCTATAGAAATCAAATGGAGAAAAGCTATCGGTCCTATGTAATGGAGAATCAAGCATCCTGGTATGAGAGGTACATGGCACCTCCAAATACCATTTGAAAGGCAGTCTGCTGAGCAAAGCCTCTTAAGTCAGATCAAAGTTCAAAAGTTGACCTACAACTTAAAGATGTGAGAACTTGGGAAAATGTTTAACTTTTCTAAGCTTTAGGTAAGATAGGGGTAGTGTCTATCAGGTTAGCATGACGACTGAAACAGATAACACATAGCTAGCCCAAGATGCCTGGACAAAGTGGCTCAATAAATATTAATGTATTATCTTTTCTCCTCAAACTTGTAAATAGCAGAAAATTAGAAAAAGAAAAAAAGACAAAGGTCTTTCATCTTGGATACACACATGAGAAAGAAAATGGACATCTTTCAATCTTTACATGGGAACATATCCTAAAACTAAAAATGGGGGGTAGAAGAGGAGCAAAGAAAACTGAGAAAGGATTATAATAACCTTTAGAGATTCCTCTGGTTGTATGCATAAGAACTGTAAATAAAGGTGTACTGGGTAACCTCTAAGGACTAGACTAAGGAGAATTTCTCTAAGGTGAACCCTACTGGGATTAGTAGCTTTGGGATTAGTAATTTTAGCTCTGTAAGGAAACTAAAAGGGAGTTTCTTGGCCATTTGGCCAGCTGGACATCTTTGAGATTACTAGTATAAACAAAAAAGATGCCCTCAAAAAATGGGACGTCTAGCTGGGAGTAGCAGCCCATGCCTCTCATCCCAACTATTGGGAAGGCTGAGGCTAGAGGATCACCTAAGCCAAGGAGTTCAAGACCAGCCTGGGCAACATAGCAGGACTCTGTCTCAAAAAAACCAAAACAAACAAACAAAAAAATAAAACAAAGCAAAACTCAGGATGTTTATGTTAAGCTAATCTTAAGAAACATCTTTCTGGAAAAGAACTCTAACAATGGGAACAGATATTGACAGGAACACTAAGTCAGATGGAACTTACCTTTTAGAAAAAAGGGACAGATATAATTTTATTTTCACGAAAACTTGGTACAGAGTGGAACAGTCATTTAAATTCATAGTTCATTTGCCTCATAAGCTGAAGTCACGACACAAGAATAAAATTTTACATGTACGAATCCTGAGCTCATGGGTAGTGAGAGGTTCAAAAGGAGGGCTCGGGTTTCACAAGCTTTGTAAGTGATCTTTTTACACCATATGACTAAGAATATATTTATTCATGAGAGCTCATGAGCCTAGTCTTCTGAAACTGTCAAACTAGAGAGAGAAGAATGTTTATACCAATGAAAATCCACAAAAATCCATAAAATTTTAAGAATAAAGATCTCTCTTTTAGATTAAGGAATGTAGAAAAGCATCTTACAAAATAATAACAAGTGGGTTTTAAAATATTAATATGCACAGTAGCCAGTCTATTAAAGAGTTGTCTGGAGGGAGTCCTAAATACTATTTGGTATTATGTCACTGATTCTAAAATACTGATACATACAAGTCTAAATGAATGTTTTCAGGAAAAGCTCATGCTCTCAAAACAAAACAAAAATCAGATTTCTGTTCTAATAGAATCCTGAATTTTTTTTGGGGGGGACAGGGTAAGGAGATGTTACTAAGAGGAAGTGAGATGCTTTTCTTTTATGAGTTTTGCATAGAGGCTTAATATTAGGGACTTAAGTTTCTATAAATGCATATCGAGCTGTAAGGCTAGAGAATTATGTATAATCTACATTAGATATAAATATTATTTTTAAAGTCCTATTAACTATAATGAAAAAAGATCACTTTATACCTAACCTAAATATTTCATACTATACTTTAGGCTCTTTCCTACTAATTCTGTACTCAGATGGGTACCAGATAACCAGCTTTTATGTATTAATAAGTAAATACCTAAGTTAATTAACTGTTAATATCAAGAAAAAAATTATCTATCTTTGGAAGATATCTAAATTAATTTACATAGCTTACATCATTACTTACTTTTATAGTAAGCCACAAAGCTTAATATATAAAGACTAAAATACTGCAAATCCTGATGGCCTCATATAGTTTCCCAAAGTTAAAGCTTTCTAAAAAAGGTCTAGAAAACAGGAGCTGATTTGGTTTAGAAAATTTAGCTCATTAATGTCTTCCACAGCCTTACGCCATTTCCCCCCAATATTACAAGGGTGATTAACAAGGTTATAATTTTCATATATCTGGGCTTTAAATGGATGAATCAGTCTTTAGTCTCAGTTACTGCATAGATTTTTTTCCTCTTCTTCTTATAAACACCACACTGGATTGATATTCGATTCTCAATTACATAAACTGAAATAACACAGCCCCAACACTGAGAAGTCAATCGCATAGGAAGTACAAAAACAAAACAGTGAATTTCCTAATAAACAGAAACAGGAAAGAAATACAATTTAAATATGCCATAGTTTATTGCCTGGATTTTCCTCCTCTTTTGAATAACTCAAAGCGACAGAAGTGCTCCAAACTAGGAAACTCTCATGTTACTTGCAAGGAAAACTCTAAATTGCAGTTATGAGGTGCAGAGCAGTTGACAAAACAGAACTTTTTAAAATTTAATTCCTCTGGTTACCTGATTTTTAGAAAATAAAAACTTAAAAACTCAGAGTGCAATGCCAAAGAAAGTATGCTGGTAATCGAAATCCTAAATGACTCCTAATAGAATTATAGTCTATAGATTATTACTAAATCAACAATATTTCTGACATTACTTTGGAAGGTAGGTAGTATTTTTTAAGTCTGTAAACCAGCTCTGGAATGGAAACAAAATGCCTGTATATAGCAAGAAAAAGGTAATATTAATATTAAACCCATAGATTTTTTTTCTTTCTCTTTTCAGAAGTTGTGCCTGGCACTGTGCAGCTGTGATGCTGCCTTCATCACTCCCTCCATCTCTAGTCTTGCTAATTAAAAGGTTGATCACAGAACAATGCTCTTCTCATTAATTTCAGTGTTCCGATTGGGCAGGATCCCTGCTTACCCCACCTGATCTTTTCACACTGCTGAAGTTAATGTGACAGGAGCCTGAAGATGGATTACCTGCTGCCATATTGCCATCGCCTCCAATCAGGAGCTATCTGTGTAAACTGATTGTTCTAATTTGCTCTCATTATTTTTACAATATCAGGAGAAAATAACGCACACAGCTCACTGTCAAAGCCATGAAAATCAGCCATTAGTTAAACCCAGACACTGAGTGGCTTTATTAGACGCACTGCAGTTTATTGATGTAGCTCCAGTCAAACAAGGCAGCATTTGCTTCAGTAGGAGGAAATGTTTATATGGAAAGTAAATATTTATTGTGATAATACCCACAGCAACAGGATATTTTAAAGAATCCTGTTCTTATTTCAGAAGCTTGATTTTGACAACAACTTAGGTTGGGTTGGCATAAGGAAATAGGTAACATTTAATACACACTTCATAGCATGAAAATCTGTCCATTAAATCTATAAGCACTCTTTATCTCCTATACTTTGTACAAATAAGAAACCCTATTCTGTGACTACAAAGACTAATCAGTAAAGAAGGGTAGTTCTCTTTTGCTCCATACAACCACAAATATTTTTCTAAAATTTTATACTTGGGAATGAAAATTATCTCTATAATGATTATAACAGGTATAATTTTAAGTAAGACTATATTCTTATAAAATGTAAGTTTTCAATATGATTATTAATCCTAATATCATAGATATTCATAATATATTTGAGAATTAGAAAATAATCAGCACAGTAAAGCTGGCTGAGCAAACAAGCTGGGATTTAAACCTTTCAGTAACTAATGGTTTCTTAAAGCAGAAGGCAGAACTCTGCAGAAAGGTTTGACATTCAGTGAGATAATATATTTAAAGAACTGTCCTGGGCACAAAGAAAATATATTTTCATGTTGTAAAGAAAATGCTAAACTCCAAAAGAGAACAGATTTAAATTTGGTATTTCTAGGCTTGCTTGGCTATGGACATTTTGTAAAAATATTAGCTAAATGTTGCGTGAACAGCATTTTAGGGGGCTGGAGAGGAGGGTATAAATAATAGAAACTGATGCCTTTTAAATAAAAGAATTTAACTAATCCATACAATATTTCCTCTACCTTCCCACTTTAGTATTAGGAGGAAACATGGCTTCCTCCTGCTTTCTTTCTACACTAAGATTCCTAGGTAATGTGAAGGCAAGAGTATGCCCTTCTTGCTGCTCCCCTTTTAATGGCCACTTTTTTTTTTCCCTAAGAAACGTGTGCCATGCTTTTCTCCTTAAAATTCCTGCACTAAAAGACTGCACCATACTGCACTCCGCAAAACGTGCTGATGGCGCCAATTACAAGCCCCCAGCCGAATGCTCCAGCCCCCACCATTCGGGCAGATTTATGCGGACTCTTGCCGACGTTATTACAAGTCAGAGTTTATTGGGAAATTGTTACATTATGCGGAGTGTCTAACAAATTGCTTATGCTGCTATAATTGGATTACAACAGCCGCTTGCTCCCACCGGTAAGATTAGGCAAGTAGGACTCCTGCCGATCTCTGAGCGTTAGCAGTAATTTTATTTGCCTTGCCTCTCTCTTTCCTAACAACATGCCTCTCTCCCTGCCAGCTGTCTGCTGAAAAGGCACAGGCTTGTTCCTTGGCCCTAACAATGCAATTACAGCCCCGCAGATCGCACTGTTTGTGCATTAAGTACAGAGCCAAAACGAGGCGAATTGATCGTTTGACTTTTGGAGAAGCCATGTGATCTCTCTGTGCGGGTGATCTGACATGCATCAGCAGGCAATACTGCAGTCATTCTTGATGAAGAACTTTCTTCTTTCACCCCTTTTTCCCCTAACCTTTCCTTTTTCACTGAGGAAGACACTGACTGGGCTCATCTCATGCTAATCTTGATCAATCCACAAAGACACACTTGATCTTATTAGCTCCCTGGCTAGACAGAAATGTGAATAGGTTCTAGCATCTTGAAGCGCCTCAGTCAGATATATCAGTGGTTCCTAATAGCTGAACCGCTGCTGCTATCTTAAAAAAAAAGGTTCATAAAGAGTTCATTGAGGAAGAGTTTACAGAAACACTGTAGTTCAAAAGAACTACAAAAAGTTTTAGGTTTTGTCCAATAAAACCGCCTTGGAATGGCTTTGTTATAAGCTCTATCTATATGCAAGGGCCATCAAAAATTAGCACTGAAACTTGTGCCCTGCCTTTCTCTACAGATCTGTTCTGCTGGAAGATGCTGGTGGCCAGTGTGCACAATAAATGCAGTTGGACTTTAGGCCTAAAAACAGCCAATCTGATCCCCATTCGGGGCAAACTTTTAAACACATGTTGATGACAGTTTTCTGTTTCTTGTGTCTTTTTCCTGTATGTTTACCAATTAATGCGGGTAGCGAGGAGACTGCACAAGCACTTACTCTTATTCCAAGGTATTAATTCATGAAGATTCTGGGTTGGGGTTTGGACTTTTTTTTTTTTTTTACCAATTTTACATTCCTGCTTATACCTTTCCTCACCAGTGGCATATGCTCAGGGTTCCTAAAGCTGATTACACAACAAATGTGCAATCAATCTGATCCCTTTTGGTGTCCCACATCTGTATTCTTAAATAGCATGTACCTCTAGGGAAAATGTATTCTTACATCCTTAATTTGACAAATATACAAACTTTTGCCTATATGAGGGGCCCTTGCTTCTCTTACTAATTCCAAAGTGATCTTGGGAAAGTCACTTTACTGTGTATTTCTCAGAACCCGTGTGAGTTCAATGTCCAATTAACACATTAAACCCATATGAATATTTAAAGACTTTAAAACATATATTACTTCTGAACTTCATTTCTGCCTTTTTGAAACAGGAATAAGCCTAATTTGTAACTTGTTATATTCTAAAGTTTTTCCAACTACATTGGCCTCAATGATATGGTAAAATCTTAGTATGTTCTCTACAAAGCTAATGTTTAGACCTGACAAAGGCGCTTGTGGGAAGAACGGACCATCTGACATGCTACTTGTGGAACAGTATATTAAAGAAGCCTGTTAACATGTAGTTTAAAACTCAAAAGAAACTCTGAACAGCTGAAATGCCTTATAAATAGCGCAGACCCAGAGGAAGTGCAAACGTCTGCATTGTGAATTGTAGATCTTAATTACCGACAATGGCTGGTACAGCAAGTAGCACAGAAAAAAAGTGAAACAGTTGCACTGTTCATGGTTAGCAATAATTCTTCAGGAAAATATTTACTATCAATCAGTTATGAGAAAAGGGACTCTGTGCTCGTAAAACAGCACGTTGCTTCTCATACCAGGACCATTTTGCTTCAGCATAATCTGAATTTAAACAGCTTGTTTCCTGCGGATATAATTTTGGAAATAAATAAAACAAGTCTTCTATCAAAATCTGGAGTGAGAAGGAAGGAACATCACATTTTTCTGTCTCAGTCAGTTTCAAACAGATTATTAGACTCAAGTAAAAAACAGTAACAACAAACAACAACAACTAAAATACAGAACATCTACAAAGGACTACTGAAGGGATTTATTTTCCAAACATAAGGAAGCAAAACTTCTCCCATCAGGGCCAGAAATCTAGATAGATGTATTCTAATAACTCAATTTTAACTCTATGTGTTTGTGTATATGTTTGTGGGTATAGGTAAGGGTAAAGTAGGGAAAAGCCTAAAACCAAAATTGTCAGTAATATTTCACTAAAGTCAATGAAAAGATAACATAAAAAAATTAATGCTCTTCAGTTTTCCAGTTAGCTTTCTTTAGCAATTAAAAACCATCATGAAGGTTGATTATTAGGTACAATGTGATTATGGATTTTAAAGACTAAGTTGACAGTTAATAATGACTGTCCTTTTAAAGCTATAATAAATACAGAGTCATAATATTCCAAACACAAATGTCGTGAACTACAGGGCTATAATCAGGAGAAAAGATTTTGAAAAAAAAAAAAAAATAAAAAACGTTTTAATGTTTCGAAATATTATTTGGATTAAGTTATACTGATAAACTGACCCCTTCCCCATTTTTATTTTTAAATTTTTTCTTAGGCCTCTTCCTTCAAGTTAAACATTCAAAAGACCTAGGACAGGCAACCTAAGGTAGCTGTAGTTTGTCTTATACCTTTGTTTCCTTTTATTCTAAGAAGAATCATAATGAGTACCTTTTTTATAGACCTATTATAAGACTAAGATATTTCTGGCAAAGAAGCATCACATACAAGGTACTGTAGGGGTCTGAACATAACAACATTGCTGCTTTTAGGGAAATAACTGTTATTAATGTTTTCTCTAAAACTCATATGAACAGTATTCAATAATGTTTTGGATTATAATTAGTATCTCCCACCAGAGTTACTCTTATCAGAATTTAGTTGCTTTCAACAAGAGGACAAAAATGGTTGATACCACTATATTACAGTTGTTCTCACATGGAAACAGTTGGACATTCAGGCTACATTGCAGGACAATCTGAATCAACAACAGATACTTGTACCAAGTTCAAAAAACATTTCAGCCATATCAATGCAGCAGATGAAACTATTCGGTTAAGGGCTAAAGGTGAAGATCAGGAAATAGGGACAAATTTGTAGACGTACAAAAATAATAGCAAGTTATTCCATTCAAAGGTCAAGCAATAAATGAGGCCAATAGAAACATTACAGAATCATGAGACACACATAACACATGTAAATAAAAAAGAGAAAACTCTTTCACTGGTCTCATGCTCTGAGTACTTTACTGGAGGCTGCTGCAATAAAGAAATTTTTTTTTTTTGGAGACAGAGTCTCGTTCTTGTTGCCCAGGTTAGAGTGCCATGGCGTCAGCCTAGCTCACAGTAACCTCAAACTCCTGGGCTCAAGTGATCCTTCTGCCTCAGCCTCCCCAGTAGCTGGGACTACAGGCATGCAGCACCATGCCTGGCTAATTTTTTCTATATATTTTTAGTTGTCCAGCTAATTTCTTTCTATTTTTTAGTAGAGACGGGGTCTCGCTCTGGGTCATGCTGGTCTGGAACTCCTGAGCTCAAACAATCCGCTCGCCTCGGCCTCCCAGAGTGCTAGGATTACAATGTTTTGGTTTTTACTGGATGTGTTTGCTTAGAGATTGATTCTATGTAATTTTCCTGATGATTTTCTTCCTTTCCCCTTGCCCCCATGTCGCTGTGTCCTTTTCAGCACTAGATGGCGCCTTATGTCCAGGTTTGCATCTGTGCTGGTAAACAGCGTGCCGCCGTCTTGAATGAGGGCGGTCCCAAAGGGGCGGTCCTGGTGGTGTGGGAAGGCGGGGTGGGAACTCGTGCCGGGACCTGTGGAAGGAACCTCCCGCAGCATGGTGCTGCTGCCCAGCCACGCTGATTCGGCATCTGCTTTGGCCGAGTTACAGAGCGCAGTGCCCAGGGTTGGGACTGCTAGTGCCACCTCCCCCTTCCTCTGGGGCTGTGCTCAGGGTAGCTCTCCCTGCAGGCCCTGCCAGTGCTTCCTGTGGCTTGAGGCAGGGACAGAGCTCCTGCCAGGGAACCCAAGATGATGGGGAAGTCGGTTGTCCAACTCGATCCTACACTTTCTGGTATAGAAACTGTGAGTTGAGGGGACATTTTCCGAGTACCTGGTGCTGGGAAGGCTCAGGGGAGATTGTCAGTGTGGAAGTCTGATTTGCTTCCCACCTGCTCACAGGTTTGTTTTTTGTTTTTGTTTTTGTTTTTTTTCACTTTGCAGCCCTGGGTACTGTCTCATCCTCGTATTTGAGTTCTGGAATATTGGTGGAGATAATCTTGACACCGTATATTTGTTTTTTATTTTCTGTGGGAGGGAAGGAAGCCAGGTGGTTTCCAACTGTTGTTTAGGAAACAAAAGTCTCCATGGCATTCTTGCCTTGTGTTTATTTATGTGCAGTTTTGTCTAAAAAAATCTTGCCTCATTTCTATTTTATAAAAATATTCCTTTACATTTTCCTGCTGTGTCTCCTGTGTGTTTGTGTCTTAACGTCTCTAGCTGTGTCCTCCCTAAGTGTCTTAGTTTTTATGATGCCACTCCCTTGGTGGGTTGTGGGTCTCTCTCTCTTTCTCTGCTCCGGGTCATGCCTGCTTCTCCGTCTCTGCACTTCCTCTCTCTCGCTGCCTTCTCCGTGGTGCTGTGCTGGGGAGCGTGGGAACTGGCGTCAGGCTTCCTGAGTTCAAGCGTGTGGCTCAGACACGCGTAACATCCTCTTGCCTCTGCACCGAGAAAGCGGGGGAGATGGCCCTGTTGGCTTTAGGGAGTTGTGACTGTCCGGTGAGGTCTGTGTGTTCCAGCGCGGTCCGTGGTTCCCGGCCTGCTGGGTTTGGAGCTGAGGACGAGGAGGCAGGTTGGTGACTGGGCGGCCATGTCCCCCTCGCCGTCCCCCTCGCCGCCCCAGCTGCGCCCCCGCGTCCTGACTCATCTCCAGTTACGTTCCCATCCTTTATCTCGAGGATGGGAAATGGGGCTCAGGGAGCAGCTGAGGTCATGTCACCCTCTGCCTGAGAGGCTGAGCTGGGATTTGGACCCCGAGCCGAATCAGTCTCTCCATTGCAACTCCTTTGCTCTCCTTACTGGGTCCTCTTGTCTGGGTTCGATCATTGCCTCTAGGCTAGGTACCCGTAGCTGGGTCACCCACTCTTTGCTGAGTAGAGCCTTCTTTCCCACAGTGCCAACCTAGAGCTGCCCACAGAACAGCCAGCCGAGGCCAGCTTCCCTGTGCAGGCCTGCCCAGGGGGCCGAGGCCATGCCTCTGTCCAGGACCCCCACCGAGCGGGGCCACACCCCTGGCCAAGGCCATGCCCTGTGAGTAGAGGCCATGTCGCAGCTGCACACAGAGCCTGCGGTTCCCCTAACCTCTCCCATTCCCCGTCCAGGCCCCATCCCTGGGAGCCGGGCCATGCCCCATGAGCCGAGGCCTCGCCCCCTAGGTAGAGGCCAGCGCCCGTTCCAGGCCCGCCCGCAGCACCAAGGCCACTCCCCAGTCCTGGCTGTGCAGGGAAGCCCCACTCAAGCTCACGGGGTGCAGGCGCACTGCTTGGGTCGTTGCTCGGAAGTGAGCATGCCGTGTGGACGCACCAGGACGCCCTGCCAGGAAGACTTCGTGCTGGGGAAGGCTGGGCTGGAAGTGTGGGCTGCAGTCCTTGCCGTCATGTGGGAGTAGCTGCGGCCGAGTTTCACCAGGGCTACTGGGGGCCGAGTTGGGGGAATGTGTGAGTGAGTGAGTTGTGCCTGTCCACCCTGCTCCCTGAGTCAAAGCGGGGGGAGCTGCTGCAGTGGCTAGGAGGGCGGGACTCGGGAGTGGGACCACAGACCCCTCTCTGGGCCTTCCTAGCTCCTGCCTCCTCCGCTGCTCTCCCAGAAACAGACCAGGTGCCCAGAACTCTCATTCACGCTCCCCTTTCCTCCGGCAGGCTGCTCCACTGGGTCCTTCGGAGAGTTGCCAGCCCGCTTCCATACACGGGGGCAAACACAGCAGGTAGGTCGGCCAGACACACACACACAAACACACACACACACACAGTCTGACATACACACAGCTGCACACAACTGCAGCTCGATCAGTGACAGTCACATCTGCAGAGGGCCTCACTCAGTTTTGTCACACATCACAGGGACACACACAGATGAAGCAACTCATCCGGTGGGAGGTAGAGACACACAGGTGTGCAGCCAGTTGCGGACAGAGACACAACCTCACACTGCAGTCCCTCACATTCATATTCAGAGACCTGTGACACAGAGGACGACAGACCCCACGGGCCAAGTCTAGCGGGTTCCTCTTGTGGTCTTGGTGTTGGCACCTGGGGTGAGGATGGGAATGCAAGTGCGTTTGGGGACTTCTACACAGGGAATGTCCATTCTTTCTTTTCCCTTGTTCCCCGAGGAAGACACTCGGCAGGATGCTCACTCTTGGCTGAGATCCTGGCCGCAGTGGCGTTATGTCACACCCAGTCTGGGCTGTGCCACCTGGGCCAGCAGACACAGTGGGGTGGTCAGGGCAGCAACTCCCAGCCATACTCCCCCGGGCAGCCCTGCTCACTGCCCCTTATGACAGTGCCCAGGGCAAGAGTAAGGGCCAGGACTTGGGAAGAAGACCCCTGAGCCAGGACACAGTCCCCAGACCCCTCCTCCGCCATTCTAGAGTTGTTCTCTCTGTCACCTCTGCGATTCTCTGTTCCCCCTCATTCTTCTGTCCGTGTGTCTCTGTGTTGCTGCAGGTGCGTGCCTCGGTGCCTCTTAATGGCTTCTCCTCTCTCTGCCTGGTGTCTGTCACTGCCTGTTTATATCTATCGTGGTTTCTTCCTCATTTTCTTAGTGTTCATGGGCAGAGGTTTGACTCAGTCGTACTTCTTAGTCCATGGAATATTGAGACAGCTGATTATGGCAGGCCCGCCTATTCATTTTTTCTTCATTCACTCATTCATTCATTCTTTGACTCACACCTTCAGTAACTAGTGTATTTGATTTTATCCCCTTACTCGGGTCCCACACCCTCCCCAGGGTGTTTAGGAGCATCCCTTGCGTGACTGTGCTCTAGTGGATCGAGTATTTGTGGCACGCGCTTTAGTCGATGTGCGGGTATTACACTAGAGGTCTCATCCGTGTTCCCACGTCTCCCTCGGGCTAGGCTGGATGGTCCATCCCACTGTGTACTGTGTGCGCCTGCAGCTCCTGCTCAGGGCTCTGTGCAGTGTGTCCCCAAGGTGTCATTGTCTACTCTCCCAGGGGAGACCCTACCCCTTCTCCATCTCCGTGCCACACAAATAACACAGCCATGCACCTCCTACGTGTGTCTTTGCAGAAACTGTGTAGAGGATATGGTCAGAAATTGCCAGGTGCCCTGAGATGGAGTGGGGTGGCTGGAGGGGACAAGCTTGCCCAGTCGCAGAAGCACTGGGACACGCCTGTTGCTGCAGCGTCCTTTCCCCTTCCCAGGACTCCACGCCTCACGACCCAGGTCAGCAGGGCTGGGGGGCTCTAGCCTCAGCCACGTGAGTCTCAAGCTTCCAGGGGCTTCCTGTCTGGAAAGATGACACCAGAACTTGAAGAACATTTGAGTTTACTGATGTCAGGGGTCAGCGCAGGACATTCAGGGGTTGGCCGCCACGGTGTCCCTGATCCACTGCACATACGGCAGCACTTGGGCATACCAGGTGGGGAAATCGGGCTTGCCACATGGAGTTTGGCTCCGCAGTGCGATTCCTTGTAGAACAGCGTTGCAGATTAGCGGGTCCCCTGAGTCACCCTGGGAGCAGAAGGAAAAGAGAATGAAAAAGGTCAGCAGGGCTTGGGTTCTGCCTTGGAGGCCTCATTGTCAGACCTCGGGTCTCCAGAGCCCCCTTCCAGAAGAAGGTAGGCAGGAGTTCGATCAGAGGGGATGGTGGCTCGAGTCCTGGACAATGAAAACAGGACTTCTGGGTGCAGCTCCCGTGCAGGGGCAGGGTGCAGGAGGATAGTCCATGGAGAGGTCAGCAGGCGGAGGAGCAGGACCCTCTGCAAGACTCCTCCCCACAGGGCTCATGGCAGAGACCGCGTCTCTAGGAAGCTTTCTCTTACTAGACACCCTCCTTTGCAGGGTGCTGGGGAACCATGGATCGCTGTGAGCAGGGGTGGCGCAAGGTCAGTTCTCAGATTTGTGAGACCCTCTGGGGCCGGGAGGGAGTGGAGGGGAGGGGGACAAGGCTGGCTCACCTGGCACGAGCTCATGGTGCCTTCCCAGTCCCCAGCACACATCATGGCGTTTTTCAGCATCTTGCCAAGGTCTCTGACACGTGTCATTGGACAGGACTCTGAGTTCCAAACACAGCAAATCTTCTGGCCTCTTGGCTATGGGTAATGGAGAAGGCCGTGGCCGACCCCACCTGGCTCCTCTGCCCCTTGTGCCTGGGACCCAGGAGGGCGGGCCCCCAGCCTCCTCCTTTCTCAGGCTCAGGAGTCCATATCCAGGCCTCTCTGCCATCCGACTCAGGGATCCCCACACCCAGCGCCCTCCTCCCTGGGCCCAGGTGTCTGAGACCCACTAGGTGAGGTGGCCCTGGCATACGTCTGTTTGGGTCCCCTCTGCCCCAGGAGGAGGTGTAGCAGGTGCTGTTCACTCTGGGATCCTGGGTGGGAAGGTCCGCCACCCGCACAGTATCTGTGAGCCTGGCGGGGTTGCTCAGGCGGACCAGCATGATGTCGTGGCTGAAGTCACTCTGAGGGGAGGTCTCATTAGTCAAGAGGCTCAAGTCGAATTCAGGATGTGGGAAGCTGCGTGTGGATGTGATCCACTGGTCCTCATCAGAAAGACTGTTGCGGCCCAGCCAGACGTCATACTTGCTGGGGAGAGAAGGATGCAGGGGTGGAGGGTGGAGAAGGGACAGGGAGATGGTGCAGAGCAGCAGGGTAGGGGAGGATAAACGGGGGAGGGGGAGACACACACACCCTCCCTGGAGAATCAGACAGTGAGAGAGGAAGGTGGGGTGGGGGGGTGTAAAAGAGATAAAGACTCAAGGTAGGGAGCGAGGAAGGAATCAAAACATAGAGCAAGTGATGAAGGCGACAGGGAACAGCGAGAAACAGCAGAGGGAGCAAAAAAGAGACAGGCTGAGAAAGAGGAAAGGCAGAGGCAGCGAGAAACAGGGAAGGGGAAGGAGAGAGCAGAACAGGGAAGGGGTGAGGAACACCCAAGGAGAGCGGAGGCAGGAAGTCAGAGGGAGAGTGAGGGCCAGAGGCAGAGAGGAAGCCAGGGGTCTGGGGTATGAGAAAAGGGGGGCCTTGGCAGGGGAGGGGAGGCCTGAAAGCCGCTCAGCTGCCGCTGGGGCTGTGCTGGCTCCCTAGAGGACCTGGCCCAGAGCCCAAGGTCGCATCCTCCTTTCCCTGCCAGCACCCTCCCCCTCTCCATCCCTCTTTTCTTTCCTTCTCCCTCAGTGGCCCCACCCAGCTCCAGCT
>CAUYSK010054893.1:0-19028 GCA_963575035.1 Avahi laniger | reverse complement strand
GTAGGTAAGTGGTTCTCGGTCCAGTCTTCCCATTAGAATCACAAGGCCAGTTTGAAGAGACGCCATCATCTGCCCTTCCCACAGACTCTATTCTAGGTGGGAGTATCCAAGTGGTTTTGATTAAGTGTCCCACGTGATTGTAAAGAAACCCAGAGTCAAGCACGAGGGTCCCAGGTACATTCATGAGAGTTGAGTTCAGACTTTGTTCCAAAGTGAGGTCACAGGACCTGCTCTGCTTGGGTCTGGTAGGGCTGCATCAGTATGTCACATACACTGCTTGCTGCCACAGAACTTGCTGGTGGCTGGGGAAGGGGCGATCACCGAAGGGTGGGAAAGGAGACACTCACATTTTGGTCTTCTTATAGGAACTCATTGTTCCTGAATTTCTCTTGTGACAAGAGTCAGACGAAGGTAGACATTTTCTGTATTTCAAAGCCCTTCTGCCTGTGAGTATGGCGGTAGCAGGTGAAGGGGTTTTGCTGAGGCCTTTAAAGGCATTTTCTCAGGATACAGGTGCGATTTATCCAGACAGTCAAAAAAAAAAAAAAATCCCAGCGAAGGAGGAAAATGAGAAAGAATTGGATGTTCTTCGGTGAATGTGTCCCAGTTGAGGGGCTGTGTCCACTTTTCCTCCTGAAATATCACGTGTTTAGAACTTGGAAATGTTTTCATCTCAACTTGTGATGTTCCTGCCTAATATGTTCATTTCAATTAGTTTTTCTTCCTTCCTTTCTTTTCTTTTCTTTTCTTTTCTTTTCTTTTCTTTTCTTTTCTTTCTTTCTTTCTTTCTTTCTTTTTTTCTTTCTTTCTTTCTTTCTTTCTCTCTCTCTCTTTCTCTCTCTTGACCTCTCACTCCTTTTTCCTCTCACTTTCTCTCTGTTTCTTTTTCCTCCCTCATTAGAGCATAAATAGATGGAATTACCTCTATCCTCTTATAAAACTTAAAAAATAATGTTATATGCTGGTGAAAGGATGTATCAAGGATAGATATTCTCCTGTTTTGAAGAGGTAAGGACTGCCCAACCAAAATTATAAACACCATAACATTGATAATATGATTATGATAATAGATTCACAAAGGCATCAATGTTGAGGAGGTCTGTCTTTGTTGTCATTTCTATTTCATTCAGAAAACCAAATCTTTTCATAGTAGGACAGAGTTTATTCCCATGTCTCCATATGGAAGTAGCTCAATCCCATAAAGAAATGGCTTAAGTAATTTGAGTGGGAAATGCACGGTCCAATTGATATGCAAATATGGCTTTTTCAAATGAGCAATGCTAAAGTTTTAGGCATTCCAATTCACAATGTAAATTGTGTCTTTTATATAAAATGAGACAAGACAAGAAAAAACTTCAGTTTTCATTGTAGTTGCTACCAACATCATCATCATTGTTCTTGTTAATGTTAGTTACTATGAATTCTTCTATATAGGCTTATGCTTTCTGTACCAATTGTTTTATTTGGCATAATTAATTTAATCTTTTAGTTAAAAATTATATCAGTAGGCTAGTGCCACAATAATGCTACATAATCACCCATCTCAGAGCTTGATGGCACTTTACAGTAAGCTTGTATTTTTTTGCCTTTGCAACCACAGATAAACTGGGGTTTGACTCTTCTAAACTGGATTTAGATGAACTTGGTTTTATCTTAATCTGCTCCAATATGTCTTCTTTAAACCAATAGCTAACAAAATTATTTTCTTCTCATGAAGAAACCAGAAACGTAAGAAGATAAGTTCAGTTGCCAAGCACATTTTTAAGACCTTCTTTGTGTCGCATGTGTAAACATCTTATTGGGCCCTACTGAAAGTTAAGGAACAGGTAAGTATAATTCTGCTAATGAAAAGTGTGAATATTTGCTAAACAACAGAAGTACTACTGTAATTTTATATAATGAGCTGATACACAGTCTTTATTCTGTGAACATAAAGATTACATGTCACTTGTGAATTTTACCTTTCTTCCAGAAATCCACGCTTTAAGAGCTTTCCCTTGTTTCTGATTTTAGAGGTATTTAGTTTCCAGATCTTCTCACCTCCATTGACTGTTTTCTTCCACTCCTCCAACTCTGTGTCAACTTATTTAGGGTCAAAGTGAGTCAAGTCTTGGCTGCCGAGGTTTATTAGACATGGATTATGCAATTACAAAGATTGCTATATACATTACTAGTACTTGTGGCATTATTATTATGGGAAAATCTAGTACAGTTTCCAAACAACTGATTTGAAAATAAGTTTATAAAACAACTTATTTTACCAGAGGAAATAAGCTTTGTTTAATTTTGAACTAAATATTTTCCATGACTAATTTGGTATCTAATATTATAATTCAAATAAACTGAAAAATTGGAGAATTAATCAACATTAAGTAGTAGAGATTATTTCTGGTTAAATGCAAGGGATTTTTTTCTGTGAACTTAAGATTTTTTTCATATTGTCACAATTCATTACTGGCTTATAGGGAATTTTGTATCTCAGTTACCAAAAACAATTGTCTGAAAAGATCAATATAATACTATGATACTATTTCCATATGACAAATTTTGGCATTTTTCTATCTTGTGACTCAAAAATTTCTTTCTATTTTAATGAAGATATTCATTGCAACTTAATCTGTGTTGTACCTTTTTAGGGTTTCTTTTAATAATAAATAGAAAAATTAAATTTATGTATTTAATAGTGTTATTATAGTCTCATTTTTATAAAAAGGCTTAGTGTTATTTAAATCATGATATATGATATGCAGGCAAGAGACTATTCTTAAGCCTTATTAATTTTGTTTAGATGTTATGCATAGTTCACTATAGCTAATGAGCCAGGAATTAGTCAACACATCATAGATTTACAAAACTAAATATCCCAAATGAGAAGAATATATTTCCCAGATCCAAGATCAAGTAAGTTACCATGGAAAATTATTAACAAAGGCCTCATTCAAGAGGATTTCAGACACTAAACTATGCTTAGCAGGATTAGTAGGATAATGTGATACAAGGATACTAAATAAGATTATACGATTAATGTTTTGCAGGGGCTGCAGGTAGGCTCTTGTTGCTTGTAGCAAGAACAGTGCTCCACTTAAACATGAAATGCAGTGAGGAAGTCAGGTTTTGGAGGAAGACCTGGCAGGTAGAATCAGGACACATGGGAAGAATCCTCGATTTGCCTGCAGTACTCTATGATCTTTCACAAGGTAACTATAAAATGATGAGCCTTGGCAGCATATCTTCTGCTTTAAATTTTATATTTCAACTAATAAGACTACCTTAAATATAGCTATACTTACACTAAATGGTGAAATCCACTGTATTCAAGATTTAAAATTTAACTCAAAGATTCTTTAATGTTACAAAGAAATATGAAGTTACCCTCAGTTAAAACTGATTAATGGACATCAAAATAACTACAGATATCTTCCAAAATTCTTCTTAATGTTGGCATAAATCAAATTATCTCAGAATTCCATTTTGATCTGGGTGTCAATAATGATTTCTCCATTAGAAGCCTCTAGAAGTAAATGAATTAATGAATTGGAGCTACACTGAAATGTTTCAAGAGATAGACTTACATTTGCTTTAAAAAGTGTGCTCTTTAACATTTTTCATTGGAGGTAATGAATATCTGAAAGTACAGAACAAATTTTTAATTTCTAAATACCTGACTAGTAGTGTCATTTTTATATATAAGCCATTTTCATTCACCATGAATTATTCATGCACCTACCTTAATTTTAATTACCAACCAAAGTTAAAAATCACACTGTACCTAAAAATATAAACACTATCACACTGAAGTTGAGAATGCATTATTCTTTATACATAATTGCTATCATGCTGAGATTGGGTTGCCACCTATTCCTGTGAAACCACAAAGAAGTTCTGTATGTTATTGCCTTAGATATATGCACATGCTAGTTTTTATTACCCTTCTTAAAAACAGACACTTTTTGACAATCTTCTTTTTTCGAATACTTTTCATCGTCAACGTTTTATTAGTTTCACTTTACACAATCATTCAGCACATATTGCCACTAAATATTAATAAGTGACTTCCCACTAAATAATCATCTCAGTAATTTGTAGGAAGAACAGAAATCTGGTCTCCAAGAATCCCAAATTAGAAGTCCTGCTAGGGTCACAGTAACTTTAAAACTCTGCCATAATTTATTCCAAATGAAGTAGAACCATAAGATTTGGGAGAGGAGGGAGATGTACTGCCTCATTAATATTGCCTCTGGCAAAAGTAGAAGTTATCCAAGATAGATACTAGTTTTACTTACTCTATTTGCATACCCATAGATCAGTTACACATCAGTTCAATGTGGTGTGTATCACTTTTCCATGAAACAGGAAACATGACTCTCCATACTGTATTACAAATATTGTGTATTTAACTCTATCAAACACATCCAAGCGACTATAATTGGAATAATGGATATTTATTTCTTGGTAATAGTAAATATATTATAAACTTTTAATTTTTAGTTACAATGCAAGTGTAGTATTAACTATTAAATAAATGCTCTCTTTATTAACAGCGTTTAAAAAAATTATAAATTGATGGGCTTTTCTAGCTATAAAGTAACTATTAGAACTTGTACATAATATTTAAGTTAGATTGATCATTATATTGATCATTTCAGAAATGTTTATAATAGAAAATATTTGAAAAAATAGATAAAGTAGGCAATATATGGCAGATTTTAGGTAGAATGATGCTGACAGGAAAAATAAATGAAATATATTAAGTCAGAAAAGCAAATTCCAGAAAAGTATTTTTAATATGGCACTATTTTTATTATATATTTGTTATACAAAGTATATATTAACTCATTTCATCTTCATAGCAACCATATGCAGTAGGTACTATAATTATAATACTTATTTACAGATGAAGTAATTAAGATACAGAGAAGTTAAAAAAAACTGCCTAAGAATCTGTGATCTCAGCCCAGAGGACAATTTTCCTAGTCCAGCCATTCATTGTTTTAGAAGAAAGGTGATTTTACTGAGTTAATGAAAAGAAAAAAATACATACGCATGTATAGCTATATCTATATAGATGTAGATAAAGATGTATAGATAGCTATGTATCACAAGTTTATAAAGTGTATTTTAATATTCAATTTATAAAGAACTCATTTCGAAAATCTCTCAAGTTGATTTATGCCAAAATCGATTTCTTGTGCTTTACATTGATTTCAAAGAAAACTTCCCAGATTATTCCAAGTCATATATTTTTTAATATTTCTGATGATATGATATATCTTCAAATGATAAAATAAACACCTTTTAAATCACAGGAAGATGAGAAATGACATGAGCAAGTAAAATCTACCCACTGCTTATTAATTATTTAATCACATTTCAATTATTTTTAATATGAGTTGTACTCTAGAGAAGGTCCTAGATTTGTTAACACAACATGATAGCATTAAAAATACTACCTTCGTTTTTTTTTTGTTTTGCTTACTAACACATGGAGGATAATTTTCATGGAATTTGGCAAACCCATAGCCTCTAGAATTAGACCCCTCTGTTCTGAAAACTTTCAGGTGCTTCATGGTTTGCATGTCTTGTCAATTCTGACATTTCTTTTGGCAATCAATGTAATGCCAATAGCTCCAAATGTGCCTAGCTATCTACCCATTTATTCTTAAGTCTATTACAAGTAGGAACATCATCAATATGATCAAGAATTAAATTTGCAGGGACAGAGAACTATTTAAATGTTGAGAAAACCTAGTTTCCTAGTATAATGGTTATTACTCTACATTAGTACAATTTAGTGCATTTTTACCTTGTATCCCTGAGTTCTAATTTTGAAACAGTCTTTTAAGCTATCTCAAATACCGAAATTATACAGAAAAATTCCTATATAACACAATCCAACAATGTTCTTACTAGTGTATGAAAAGCAGTAAAAATCTTTTGAACTAAACCTCTTTTTTGTACGTGTTTGTAAGACCATTTCAGGGAATGTCATGCTTTTTGTATGTATTAGATCCCTTTCCATTATGGTTTTGCAAGAAATTCATTCTATCTCAAAACGGGCCTGCTATAATCCATAACTGTGCCATTTTTTTGCAACGTGTCCGGAGGTGAGCTGGAGCTCACTAAAATGAGGCTCTGAGAGCTGAATTTTAATTATTTAGGAATTTCACAAGCTTCTTCTTAAATCCTTGATAGCTTTAAACAGGACATAAGTTAAATCAGGGCTTCCTCCTCCTCAGAGAGCTGGTCCACCAATATGCCGCTGGATTTACCAGACAGGATCATTTTCTTAGCAAGGCTGTCTGTTAACCTCATTGAAATGAAGGAATCTGTGGATCATATATAGACTGTCACTCTCATGCAAGTGGCTAAATAAAATTATAAAGGATGATTCTTGGAGGTTCCTGAAGAAGGAAATTAATTTTCACAACTTTTATAGGTTTCTCATTTCCAACAGGTCACTTCTTGTAAAGAAATAGAAGACAATTCTGATGATTTAAAAATAATGTATTAATTTGTCTCAAATTTTTCCCTTCTCTATTAGCTGAGGGATTATTAGTCTATGAGCATATAGATTTTCTGATCTTTCCTCATTTATGCCCCAAAGGTTTTTTTTTTTTTTTTAATTAGGCACTAGGGAGACAGAAGAAGGTACCTTGCTGCTCAGTTAAAGTTAACAGAGGCCACGAAAGCTCTTACACAAGATCTAGGGAGCAGATGGGCCAGGAAAGCAGGGCCATAGTGACCAGCCATAAAAGAGCTCCCCGCGGGGTGTCTTAACAACAGCCTAAACATTAGAGGCATTTCCTCTAGAGCCATCTGGCTTTGATTTTTTTAGCTATTTTTTCTGTCAACACATAGAGCCACAAAGTTAAGGAAGCAATAATTCTTTTCTAGTTACTGTAAATTGCTGATGCAAAATCACCAATCTCCAAAGCCTCTTGTAGAATACAGGGACCCATCTGACAGAAGGGTGGTCTTCTTTCGGTTAAAAAACTATGCTATCAGAGAGAGGAGTTATGTGAAGCAATACTGTAGTTTAAAGTCAGTGTACATGTTCTTCAGGAGTTCTTACGATCGTAGGTTTAAGTAATGTTGGTTTGTTTTATTCATTTTTTGTTGAAGACCCAGTTATTCCCTTTCTTCTACCACCTCCCCAAAAATGCTTTTTTTAAAAAAAAACAAAACAAAGTAATGGTACTCTTTGGAAAAGCACTCTTCTCCCCACCTCCACCTCAAGATTTATTTTGACAATAATGAAAGTAGTTTTAACAATACCAAGGTAATGCATTCAGTTGTAATTTTCTAAACTTTAATGAAGTTTTGATTAGATCAATCACAACAGTTAAAAAAGGAGTCTCATCTACACTTTTGAATGAATCTTCCTGCTAGAACGGGAGAAGTGTCTAGCAAGATCCGATTGGGAAAGCTTTTAGAAGACAAGAAAGTGAATTATGAGAATGGGAAGAGAAGTTGAATGATGACATATGGGAGTGTTTGCAAGTTTTTGATGAGTAACTGGGTTCAAATCACAGGTTATATGTGATTATAAAGACAGAATTGATGGCCCAACATCAACCTTGATGCTAGAGAAAAACAAAAGGAAATGCCAGCCATAGGGGTTTTTCCTAAGATACGGAGTTTCAGCAAAAAGACTGGATTCTAGGAATAGCAAATCAAGGGGCTCAGAATGAATTGTGATCAAGAAGACTTCTAGAAGTGTCTGAAGAATTAAAACCACAAATAGAAAATTGAACCATAATTAAGAAGCTGCAGAAACATGGTTAGGTTATGCTATAGGGTACAAGTTGGATCTGGTTGAGTAAGTTGGAGCCAAAACCTGGGAACAATGCATGGATAGCAGAGATCCATTTTATTTTGAATTTCGTGCATAGCACAAGTGTTGGCTTTCTGGTGTAATGGAATGATACCAGAACGAAGTTGCTACTGATGACAAGTTTTCAGTTATCTCAGCTTTTTGTAGCTCCTTTGGTCTTCCTTTCTGGTTTTAAAATAGCAGCCCAATTGTATTATGCCTTGTGTTTATTCTGACCTAAAGTATTGGCCTTAAAGTGCTCTTGATTGGACCAAAATGTGAGGTGGCCAAGAGAAAGCAGTGAACAATTCAGTCTGGCTTAGTTTCTCTTTGATTTGAAACTTAAGGCCTGGAAATGATATCGTTTCCTAAATGAGTAGGAGTAGTTCTACCAGAGAATTAAGTGATATTAACTTATTAAACCCCACTGTTTTGAAATCTTAACAAATTTAGTTGAAACAAAGACAGTAAAGTCTACCAATAAAATGAGTTAAGACTTTGAGATCAAGCAGAAGTAACACACTGAAACTTTTGAGCTGGTAAAGCTGGTATTGTGCTACTAATGTTCTCTGAGAAAATGGCAGGGAGCAGGATTTAGTACTATCAAGATGGAAAAAGGCACTTAATTTAATTAAAAAGCAGTTAAATGTCTTTACATTGATTTAAAGATATTTTGAAATTATCCTTAATTTCACAAAAACAAATTGATAGTTTTATAAAGAACATAACTTGTTTTAATTTTTAACATCGCACACTCCATAAGCACACCTATGCTTGTAATCATTGAAAAAGAATACAAGTGTAACCTGTTGATTTTGTGTCAAAGTAACAAAAGGGAACTAATAAATCAAATATTAAATATTTCTGCACACACACACACACATGCACACACACACACACTTTGATTGACTTAGAAGATTATTTCTATGTAAACATTACATAAAAAATATTTCAGTCTTGTTCTTTCTAAAACAATAAAATAAAACAGGTAGAACAAGAACTAAAAAAAAAGAAATAAAATCATTTTCAACGAAAGTAGGAAATAAGTCTGGTCAGTGTTGGGAAAATTTGTAAGGGCTTAACTTAAACGAACATACATAAAATGCTAAGGAACATATCTTAAAGCTATATTTGCATTGTAAGCATACGGTTTACATTGAGTTTATATGCAGTACATTGGGTAGGGAGTGCTAGCTAAGCCACTGCTTGGCCTGGCACTGATCCTCAACCATAGGCTATGAGATAAGGCTGCCAGGAGTGGTAAAAACTAGGCAGGAGGTGTGATATAAAACATTCAGAGTGAGTACACGGTTATACACATTTGTAGATATCAGACAAAGTGTGAAGTATTTTTCAAGAAAGCAGAATTCCCTGAGCTGTTTAAAAAATACCCCTTCCCTGGAACAGCCCAGTCTTGGTGTGTCAGTTGGAGTACATTAAATCCCTAAGTCTTGCGGGACTTTGCAGGGTAGCAGAGAACATGGGACTGAATGAGGGATAGTGTGCAACTGTGCTTGCAGGAACTAGCTACCGGGTTTTTTTGTTTGTTTTGTTTTGTTTTGTTTTTGACAGGGTCTTGCTCTGTCACCCTGGGTAGAGTACAGTGGCATCATCATAGCTTACTGCAATCTCAAACTCCTGGACTCAAGGGATCTTCCTATCTCAGCCTCCTGAGTGGCTGGGACTACAGACACATACCACCATGCCTGGCTAATTTCCTCTATTTTTGGTAGAGACAAGGTCTCGATCCTGCTCAGGATGGTCTCAAACTCCTGACCTCATGTGATCCTCTTGCCTTGGCCTCCCAGAGTGGTAGGATTATAGGCGTGAGCCACTGAGCTCAGCCAGCTATTGTTTTTTAGGAAAATCAAAAAATGCTGGAGAGAAATAAGACGTACAATGGCTAATCTAAGAAACCTGGAGAGAAGAAAACTCATAACATACAGCCCAACTTGAGACCTGAGACTTCACTGATAGCCCATGCAAACATGCCCTTATGTTGACTGTAGTTAACAATACCATATTGTATACTTGAAATTTGCTAAAAGAGTAGATCTTAATTGTTTTCATACACACACACACACACACACCCTTAATTTTTCTCACCAAAAAACCTCACAAAAAAACAAAAACAAAAGCAAAAATAGAAAAATCTAAACAGATATCAAACACAAAGAGAAAAATCTCAAAGACAACTAGAACTAAAAATTTCCTATAAATGAAGGGCCTTTACTCTGGTGAGAAATTTCTCAAAATGATGAGGTAAAAAAGTAAGATCAGAAAGCTATCATTCAAGAGTGTGAAATAAAGAAATTTTAAAATATCTAAAACCTGAAAGGACTTAATCACTTTGGTTTTTTGCTGAAAGAACTTTTAAAGGATGTGTTTCAAGAAAAAGGACATTCAACACAAAAGGAAGAATGCAAGAAGTCAGATGAGCAAAGAAATGGGTAAAAAGGTAAACAAACCTAAGCTAGCAATAATCATGTAAACAATTAACACCAACAATGAAAATCAGTGTAGTGATAAAGCTACAGTTTATGTACATTTTAAATGCACCCAAAGCAGTAGTGTATATTGTTTATGGATAAATATTTACTGTATAAAAAATGTACATGGAAAAATACATATCATCTTCAGGATAATGATTACCTTTGGAGAGGAAAAAAGAAACAAAAGGATGAAGGTGGGGGATGGGGTAGGGTTTTCACTGCTCCCATAGAATTTATTTTTTTTCTATTTTTAAGAGAACTTAATCAGCAGGGCAAAATAACATTTAATTATATAGCATATTTAATAAAAAACTATATAATCCTTATTATGTAACAGTCACTGTTTTGCATGCTTTACAAATATTACTTGATTTAATCCTGATGATGACTTCTATAAGATAGAATTATTATAGTTCCCATTTTACAGATCAGGCAACTGAGGTATAAAAAAGGTTAAATAGCTTCCCCAAGTTCACAGAGAGTTAGATTTTGAAGCCAGGTAGTTGTCTGCTGATATCATACCCTTTCTCATGTGGCTTCTAATTTTTTTCAATACCTGTAGTACATGTACATGGATATCTATAATATAATTCTCCATACTTTGGGATATGTCTGAAAATTTTCACAATTAAAAGGACATAATTAAAAACAAAATTGGAGGGAAATCTACTGACCTTATTAAGTAATAAATGGAATGTATTTATCAACAAAGCTAATTGATAGAAACAAGTCCCAACATATCAATAGTCACAATAAGTATAAATGGTATAACTTACTCATTAAATTTCAATTAAATACTGTTAACAAGACAAAAACCTAATACATCAAGACATGAGAAATGAAAATAAAAGAATAGAAGAAAATCACTAGGTAAATATTAACCAAAAGGACGTGGTGTATTTGTATTAATTTTATACAAAATAGGCTTTAATACCAAAAAAATCATTGTTAGGGACTGAAAAGTCTGTTCCATCATGGAAAAATCTTCCTTTCACTAAGAAGATAGTTATTTAAAACTGTGTGAGCCTAATATAATAACCACACATGTATACAGAAAAACCAATAAAAGTTCAGGGATAAATATTTTAAAACGCATCTTTGTGGTGGTTAATTTTATGGGTCAACTTGACTGAATTACTGGGCGCCCAGATATTTGTTCAAACATTATTCTGGTTGTGTGTATGTGAGTGTTTCTGAATGAGACGAACATTTGAGTTGCTAGACTGAGTAAAGCAGATTGCTCACCATAATGTGGGTGGGCCTTATTCACCTAGTTTAAGACTAGAGTAGAACAAAAAGGCTGACCACTGTCCCTGAAATAAGGGCAAATTCCCCCTGCCTGACTGCCTTTGAGCTGGGACTTTGGTTTGTTCTTGCCTTTGGACTCAAACTGAAACTGGCTTTTCCTGGTGCTCAAGGTTGCCAGCCTTCCAACTGAAACTATACCGGCTGTCCGGCTTCTCAGGTCGTAGAACTCAGACTGTAACTCCACTCTCAATTCCTCTGAGTCTCCAAACTGCCAACTATAGATCTTGGAACTTTCAGCCGTCAAGATTATGTGAGACAATTCCTTGTAATATCTCTCTTTCTTTCTCTGTATGTATGTGTGGGTGTATATATATAGAAACCAGACTAATACAACTCCTGTAATGGGTGATTTCAATTAACATTTCTTAATGATTGTTAGGTCAAGATAGCAAAAATCAATAAAGAACCAAGTTTGGAAAAATTCAGTAAACACACATATTTTAATGGACATATATCAATCTCCAAATACAATAACTTGGGATATCTTTCTTCTCAAGCACAAACAGAACTTTACTAACACTATTTTATACTGGGTCACATACAAGTACGTAAGCAAGTCTCCACTAATGTCAAATAATCATCATGATAAAATCCAGGCATTCTTTGACCTCCAGCAATTATGTTGGAAATAAATAATAAATAACTTTTTTGAATCCTCATTCATTTGAAAAAATTTTTAAAAGCACAATAAAGCAGTTCTCATAAATCTTACTGATCCGTGCATCGAAGAATAATAAAAATTAAAATATTCAAATGTACTCACATATGTATACAAAGATATCTGTACAGGGATACATTGCTTTATTATTTGTTACAGAAAAAGCCTTGAAATAGCATAAACATTCATCATGAAAGAAGGAACTGCTTTAATAAAGTATTGTACGTCCAGAAAATGGTATGCCATAGCCATTAGTGCTATTAAAGACAATGAAGTTGCCCTTTGTTGATAGAATATATATTAGGAGAGATAAATTAGGTACAAAAGAGCATGTATAGTATATACTATTATAATTTAAAAATTACGTTTGAATATAACATATGTTTATAAAAAATTAAACAAAATTTTATTAAGTGATACTTCAGAATGGAGAATTAGATATCTGGGATCACATACCCTTTGGCATTATCCAGTTTTTTCTTCATTTCCTCTATAAATTATAATTTAAAAATACTAGTTAAAATGTAGAGTGCATCTAAGAATTTCTGCTTAAAAAAATTGCTTTCAAAAAGTTATCAAAGGGCTTTGGGATTCTTCCACAAATGATTCTTTCCTTTGGTTTCAGCATTGGAACATTCTTCAATAGAATGCATCCTCATGAAAGCATACTATATTATGTCACCCGTCCATAGATATTAAAAAAAGCGAGCTGATATCTCAAACCATACTTCTCTGGATCAGATGTTAGGTGGAAAGGAGAGGGAGGAAGGTGTCGAGGCAAAGACACTAAGGACACCTGGAAGGATGAAGGTGAGTCAAAGGTCACTTACCTATTGCATCATTTTTCTCTTATAAAATTGCATGTTGAGAATTCATCACATGATTTATTTTTTAATGTTTTTCTGAAGTCTCTCTTTCTATAGCTAAGAGTCTCAAGCTTAACAATGTTCGTAGTTGTAATTTCCGGTCTGAGAGGAGGAAAAGATTGAGATTCTGAGGAAAGTGAATAGAGAACTTACTTAAATGAAAGCAATGATTAGTAGGCCTCAAATTTAAGAGCTTCAAATTTACTCATACATAATTTTCTTAAAAGTTTGCATAATTTTAATTTTATTGTAGTCATAAATAGTTATAACCAGCCAGACATCGGTTATTTTGGAGAAGTAATTACAGAAATCTGAAAAAATCAAAGCCTGATGATAATCCCTAAATTAACCACATCCTAGAAGCTCAACTCTAAGAATTAAAAGTATTTTAAATATAGTAGCCCAAATTCTGCGTTTCTTCTCTACTGAGAAATTTGATATTGCACATATTAAAAACAAAAGGAGAGTGCTAAAAATAATTGGTTTAAGAGAAGTCACTGTTTGATGAGTTAAAATTACACAAATCAAGAAGAAAAGCAATGGAGTAACAGAAAACATATTACTTGTTAATCTAATTTATAGTGATTGTTTCATTTTTGCTCATCTAATATTGCCAGTGAAAATTAATTTAATTTTATATATTTACCTCTATCATGTGAGTTGTTTCTCTTTTTTAATATGTGGATACCTGAACAAAGATATTTTATAAATTTTATTTTTCCTAAATTAACTAATAGCTCATCTGAATATCTCTTATGCAATAATTTGTCTTTTGCCATCAATTTCAACATGAACTTGATATATATTTTCTTGACTCCTTTGCTAAATCTCTAGATGTTTGAGTTGTTTAGATGTTAGTCATGCATCCTTTTTGCTTTTCTTTCTAGCTCTAGTCATTCTCAGGGCTTTAAAAACTCTTTTTATGCCGATCATTAACAAATTTACATCTTTAGGCCAGATTTTGGCTCTGACCTCCAGACTTGGCATATCCAACTGCCTACCTTACATCTCCATATATCAAAACCAGACTCTCTATTTCCCCCTCAAAGCATGTTTCCTCCTGCTGGCATTCCACTCTCTCAGAAATTAGCAGCACCACACACCCAATATTTCAAGCTAGATATTTAGAAGACTAACACATGAGGAAAACTTTTCTCAGTGATTCTTCGTCCTTTACACATAACTCTTCAAAACAGGCTGTGTGTCCTGCCTGGGAATTATGTAGACTTTGTAAATAAAGACTGGCTCCTAAATAACCTACAATTACCCACTTTTTTTTTACAAGTCATATGAGACTCTTTGCAGATGAAGTTCTGCAAAGTCAAAGCTGGAGTACCATACTCTGCCTGAATTACTATTCTTATGTGAAGTGATACAAAGTATTAATAACTAAGTTAACTGGTGGGGTTTTTTTTTTAGGGAAAAGTTTAAGGCAAATATAATCAATTCTCATTATTTTATTATGTGATCTTTTTAACTACACTCTCAGGTAGTAGATTTTTTTTACCTTATTTCATTCACCTGAAATTTGGGACTCAAAACACTTAGTTAACTAAAGTCTGATACCTGACAACAAAACTGCCTCTTTCTACAATATTGTGCTATCTCCCTTTAAGATTTTGCTGGAGAATAGTGAAGAATCAGAAATACTGTTTTCTTCAACATCTCCCAGCTGAGCTAAGGTCTAAATTTCCTGTGGAGACATTACCACGTGTAATCTCACCAAAGCTTTTACAACTTTAACTACAGTTATGCTTCAGTGACCTACCTGTTCATCCGATACCTGCACATCTGTTTTAATACAAAACAATTTAGAAGTTAATAAGAGTAAGAACTCTTCTCATCATAGCCTCTGACATCTCAAGCTGCTTTCCTATCTCCCATGCATATTTGAAATTCAAAATGTCAGTTTCCAAATTTTCAACATAATTTTAGATGCAGTGAAATATTTGGAGAAGGTAATTTTGCCACAATGGTGAAATATTTTTGCTAAATACTGCTATTTCATAGTAAGAAACAGGCAATAACTGACACACAAGTGTGTAGCCAGAAATTGTATGGTCCTAAGGAAAATGTTCACAAGTAGGTTTCTTACTTTTTGCTAAATTGTGAACCAACTGGTTTTTTGTGCTGTGAAATGCTGGATAATTGTAGTAGTATTTATCAAGAATGAGAAAGAAAATGAAGGCAGGTAATTTGAAAAGGAGGAAATGGGCAAAAGGATAAGCTGTTTCTTTCTGACTCTAACTTGCTTTTCATTGTTTTTTTAAATTGTCTTTTGTGTGCCAAAGTAGAGTTTCCCAAATATCCCCAAAGAATAACTTGGGTCATTTTTGTGGTTGTTGTTTAGCAATCCAGGTATTACTAGGTGTTTTCCTTGTAAATTCTGGTTCAGTATTCTGAAATGGGACTTGAAAAATCTGCATTTTTAACAATATGCTAGTGATTATTACTAAAACAAAAAAATTGTGAAATATTTAGTAGACCATCCAGAAGTTAGATAATTAAAATTTAATCCTTGGTTCTTACTGTAAGGGTAGGGGATTTTGTTGAAATAGCCATTCAAATGCAGCATTTATTAAAAGGATAAAATTTGGCACGTTAGAGATTTTCAATGACTATCTTTAAATATATTTTGCTAAAGTGGCACAGTTCTTTAATTCATTTGGAGCTTGTATTACAGCCATAGAATGCCTTCTGAGTTGGCTTTTTGAAAATCCTCAGATCACAATTTCTAAAAATTATCTTGGGATCTATGAAACTCCAAATAAACACCATGAAAATATATAAGTAAAAAATGCTAATATACAAAAAATATCAAAAAAAGTCTTAGAAATAAACAAGAAAAAAAAGATAGACAATCTAACCTAATGCAAAAATGGAGAACAGATTGACAGATAGATCCATTTCAGAAAAGAGGAAACTCAAATGATCAATAAAAAAAGTGATGAAATACTTGAACTCATTAGTAATCAGGGTGATACAAATCAAAACCACATGAAGTTCCATCTTTCATTCATTAGATTGGCAACTGTTAAAATAATAATACCAAGTGTTGACAAGAATGTAAGGAAGAATAAATTTATTTCATCAATCCACAGAACCATTTGATGGCATTTAGTAAAGTTAGAGTGACTATAAAATATATTGTCCAAATGGAGACTGTTTTAGAATAAAAAGTACTAAAATAGATAACATGATGTAATGTTTAATATGCCTATTTACTAATAGTTTTTACTATGTTAATGTACCTATAAAATAGTTCTCTTGTTTTTGAAAATGAAAATGATTATGTAACTTGAAGTAAAACAGAAAAATAACCTCTTTATATTTATTATGTAAACATTAAAAATAGCAAGCAGAATAATTATTCTGGAACATATTTGTATACATTAATCAGTTTGTTAGCCATAATTGTCTCTGGTTCTTTTGTGAAAAATGTATTTCTTTTAATTTTTTATTGACATTTTTGTAAAATTGCTTGCAACCCACTCCAATGTTGATTCATGTTGTCACCAATAAGAAAGTTATTAACAATGTTTAGCTTTTTGACTGAATTAAAAAAAAATTCACAATATTGTCAAACGATTTATTTCTTGCAAAATAAACTTCCAAAGCTTTATTTTGGTTCCATTAATTGAATGCAAGATGGAACCATTTTTAGAACTAATTCTCTGTATGAAATATACAAATAGTATTATTCAACATTTTACATTTCTTCTGTTGCTAATGGAACTAACATATTAACAACTATTGATACATACTTCATAAGGGGAGAAAAAATTAGAATTTAAAATAAACATAATTTTTTTGAAAAAGTAATTTGATATAAACAAAAAGCAATGCTTCTCAAAATGATGAACTTACACATTTTTTTGCAATTCACATATTAAACCTGTGAAAATGTAGTTTTCAGGCACAGTTTTCTTAATGTAACAAAGTATTAATTTTTGAAATAGCAGCTTATTTTTTTCTCCTCAGATTTGTACCTTCTGAGTTTTATGAGATTATTGCTATCTTTGTGGTTCTAATAGTAGATTGAAAAATACCAATAAATATGTTGTATAAGTTTTATGATGGCCATAAATTTGCTTGAATGGGAAATTAAGTAGTTTTCAATTAAACATGTACTTTTATTTTTTAAGTCATTGCTGCTGAAAAAATTATTTAAAAAAAATAGTCGTTACCAAGCAACCCAATAAATAAATAAATGTAGGGGTATGAGAGATGACAAAACCACCCTAGCAAGACCAATTAACTACCTTCTATGTGCTCAGCTTCTATTCTCTGCACATACTTCACATATATTTAACCTATTATTAACTTTGTTTTCCCCAGATCCACCATATGATGGCTTGCCAGTCACGTAAAAAACTGTCAAATACTACCCTCACCGCCATGCAAGATTGGAAGAAGTTAGCCATGCCTAGCCACTACTGACCCAATGCTCATTGTTTCAGCATTAAGCACTCTGCATACTGTCCTTGAAAAGGAGGCATTAGCCAAGTTGAAATGAATAAGAGAAATAAAAGTAATTTTCAAATTTAACCCCATTGAAATCAGAACTCTGTTAACATTTCATTTGTCTCACATATTAGCAGAGTCATGACAATAGCTGGGAGTATTAGACAATATGAATGTTTAACAAACCCATGTCGGCTTTAATCAATGGAACTTATAACAATGTTTCATTAAAAATGAGAAATCCAAGACATATCCCAAGCCAACTGAGATGCGTGGAGAATAGTAGTAAAGCGGCACTCCTGGGAGGAAATGAGGATGTTTGGTCTCCTCGATGTGGAAATTGCACATATTCTGCAGTCCAGCTGTTCTTCTACTATACCCATTAGAAACTCTTACACATGTGTCCCTGGAGATGTAGAGAGGAGTTTTCATTGTAGCATTTTGATAAATACGTGATGGACTATGATAGAGTTCGGTAGACTGGATCTATGGTATTGATGAGTGTAGCTGGCAAAGAGAAGGTTAAGTGGTAAAAAATTGTGAAATGATACACACCTTACAATGTTTACATAAACATTAAAATAAAAAATACTAATAAATGCTATTTATAAAGATATATATTGTAATAAAATTATAAAAACACAAAAGAAATTGAATACCAGGTTCACCATAATGGCACCTTTGGACAGAGAGAAAAGAAAATGAACCTGGGGAAGTGCATTCTAATTATAACTAAATATAATGTAAATAGAACATGGCATGCCTTCATAATTATTATTTCTGGGTGGGCTTAAGTAGATTTTTATTACATTACTTTGTATTTATGCTTTTTCAGATTCTACTCAAAAACAAAATAATTGCATAATGAACAATATTCAGTTTAACTTGGAATCACTTTATTATATAATTACTTTGCTTAAAAATTCCCTGCTGCCATTGCCACCTCCAAGGAGTTTAAAAAGTGAAAATTAGGGCTGGGCGCGGTGGCTCACCCCTGTAATCCTAGCGCTCTGGGAGGCCGAGGCGGGCAGATTGTTTGAGCTCAGGAGTTCGAGACCAGCCTGAGCAAGAGCGAGACCCCGCCCCTTCTAAAATTAGAAAGAAATTAATTGGACAGCTAAAAATATACAAAAAAAACTAGCCGGGCATGGTGACGCATTGCTGTAGTCCCAGCTACTCGGGAGGCTGAGGCAGGAGGATTGCTTGAGCCCAGGAGTTTCAGGTTGCTGTGAGCTAGGCTGACGCCACGGTACTCTAGCCTGGGCAACACAGTGAGATTCTGTCTCAGAAAAAAAAAAAAAAAAGTGAAAATTATAAAATGTGGTACTTTTTCAAAAAAAAAATTTTTATAAAAACAAATATAAAATAAAATATCTAACCAGCACATCACTCTTCTTGACTTGTTATCTATACAAAATCCTAGAGTA
>CAUYSK010054891.1:0-13316 GCA_963575035.1 Avahi laniger | reverse complement strand
CAAAGGACATGAACAGAAACTTCTCAAAAAAAGATAGACTAATGGCCAACAAACATAGGAAAAAATGCTCAACATCTCTAATCAGGGAAATGCAAATCAAAACTACAATGAGATATCACTTATCTCCAGAGAGAATGGCCTTTATCAAAAAGTCCCCAAACAATAAATGTTGGTGTGGATATGGAGAGATAGGAACACTCATACACTGCTGTTGGGACTGCAAACTACTGCAACCTCTGTGGAAAGGAATATGGAGATACCTCAAAGAGCTACAAGTAGAACTACCATTTGATCCAGCAATCCCATTACTGGGCATCTACGCAAAAGAACAAAAGACATTCTGTAAAAAAGACATCTGCACTTGAATGTTTATAGCAGCACAATTCACAATTGCAAAGATGTGGAAACAACCCAAGTGCCCATCAATACATGAGTAGATTAATAAAATGTGGTATATGTATACCATGGAGTTCTACTCAGCCACGAAGAACAATGGTGATCTAGCATCTCTTGTGTTATCCTGGATAGAGCTGGAACCCATTCTACTAAGTGAAGTGTCACAAGAATGGAAAAACAAGCACCACATGTACTCACCATCAAATTGGTATTAATGGACCAACACTTAAGTGCACATATAGTAATAACATTCACTGGGTGTCGGGCAGGTGGGAGGGGGAAGGAGGGAATGGGTATATTCACACCTAATGGGTGCGGTGCATACCGTCTGGGCAATAGACATGCTTGAAGCTCTGACTTGGGTCGGGCAAAGGCAATATATGTAACCTAAACATTTGTACATCTGTAATATGCTGAAATAAAAATTAAAAAAAATAAAAAAGAAAAAATACCCACCATTTAGCCTCTTCTGGGGCTTCTAATACAATAGTAAAGAGATTAAAAATTTATGACTCATTTCATATATATATATAAAATTGCATATTTGCTGTTTGTTAATAAATTCGAAAGTCTCTATGTATTTCATTAATTTCTATGCTAATAAAATTTCTACGCTAAATTTCTCAAACTTGATTCAAAAAGGGGTTAAAAAATATAAGTGGATCAATAGCTTTAAAAGAAACAGAAAGTGATTTTTTAAAGCTCCTAAAAGATAACAGTCCCAAACTGTTTTATCAACAAATTCAGTATCATTAAAAAACAAATATCTTGACTGTTCCAAATTAGGAAGACTTTAAAATATATCTTATGAAAGAAGCTTAATATTTAGATGAAAACCTAACAAAAATCTCAAAACAAAGAATAATCTCATGGTGTTACAGTAAAAGTTACTAAAAAAAGATGGAGATTGCATTCGGTTATATTTTAAAAGAATACATTTATTAAAAGAACAACACATTACAATGAAATAGGTCATATTCTGGGAATACACAGTTGGTTAAGTATAATGGAATTTATAAATATAATTATTAATAATGTCATTGCTAGGGTGAAAAAAAATTATCTCCTTGATCCTGGAGTCATTCTCCACATTCTCTACTTCACCCTCTTATTCTCTTTGCCTTCCATGAACATCTCTCACCTTTTTAGTTCCAAAAGATACAGACTTGCTCTTTTCACCTAGACTTGTTATGAGATATTCTTAGGTCTATTTCTTTTCACTTACTCACTTCATGACTTAATACTTTCTTTTTATCTTTTGAGTGCCACAAGTTATATATATATATATATATATATATATATATATTTTGAGACAGAGTCTCACTCCATTCCTTGGGCTAGAGTGCCGTGGCTTCAGCCTGGCTCACAGCAACCTCAATCTCCTGGGCTCAAGCGATCCTTCTGCCTCAGCCTCCTGCGTAGCTGGGACTACAGACATGCACCACCATGCCCGGCTAATTTTTTCTCTCTGTATATATTTTTAGTTGTCCAGATAATTTCTTTCTATTTTTAGTAGAGATGGTAGTAGAGACGGGGTCTCGCTCTTGCTCACAAGTTATATTTTTTGCAGAAAATATTTTTAAAAGAGATTGGAGATTGGGAGACAATTAGTAGTTTCTGCCACAGTGCTCATGATGTGCCATGTGATGCCAAAATGAAGTGGACACAGGAGGAGGATGGGCCTCAGTCAGCTGAGTGAGAGGGCAGGTGTGTGGTAGAGAAGGGAAGATTTCACAGAGGAAGGGATGCTTTGACTGGAGTTTTAAAAGTGGGTGGACATTTGCTGGGAAAGACATTAGGGGAGCAGGGAAACGTGCTTGGGTCCAAGGCAGAAAACAGCACAACCATTTGGGTTTAGAAGTGAATCACTGAAGTGTGGAAGTGAGCAGGGGTGAGAAGGAAAAGGGAAAAGGGTTTTAGTTAAGAGACATGGGAAATACAAAGACCTTATATAGGTTGAAAAGTAGGAATGAGCAGAGAAGGAGCTATTGATGCTGGAGAATGGAGACCCCGGAGGGCTTGAGAGGCATTTGCAGCATGTGGGTTAAGGGATGCCCCTTCTGCTGTAAGAGATTTGTGCTAGATTGAGGTCAAGTGTACAGAAGTTGAGGGAATGCCCATCAGTTGTACTTTATTTTCTTGTTACAACTTGGAAAGTACTGGCTACCCTTTGGACTTGCAGTAACTTGGAGTTGTGAGCTGTGAGTATCCTGTATCTAGTTAAGAGATTGCCAGAAGACTGTCATTTGTGTTTGTTCAATATGTCGTGCTTTCCATTTCTCCTGATGATACTTTAATGAGAAAGTTATTTCTCATGTATATTAGCCATTTGAAGAATCACTATGTGAATGTGCCTATTATTTAAATACCCAATATATTTGATTCATTAAAAAATAAGCAGCAATATTCATTTTGAAGTCCCCAAGAGCAGTGCAATATACACTCTGTCTTTTAAAGATGGAAAAAAATCTTAAATAATGCCAATTCTGGGTGTTCTTCCCAGTACCTTTTCAACTTTTCTACCCTGAGGAGGAAGATAGCCTCATTTTTTTTCATGAGGACAACAATCCTAGTGCAATATTAGTGTAGGTAACCCAGGCATTTGAAGGTGGATATTCAATTATCCCTGAATAAGTCTCCTAACACTAATCAACCCTGGAGAAACAGGAAATCAAACAGTTCAGTGCTTGAGGGGTAAACATGAGTATTTGTATCTAACTACAGCACTTTAGCTGTGTTCACTGTATCTAGAATGAATTCTAATGAGGTCTTAGCAATTCCAAACTCCTCCTTTTGCCTCTTAACTGTTGGCTCTAGTTATGTTTAAAAAGCCATCAGCAAGAAGTAAGCTATGTAAAAAGACCTAAAACCATGTTATAAGGTTGTACCAACTTGTGCCCCATGAATTGAGGATTAACCTAAGAACACACTGCATAAGAATTTTTGTAAAAAGGAGGTGATAATCTGCTATTAATTCATTTTTAGGAACCCCTGTATAATTCATGTGGCTTTTGCATGTTGTTAATTGAATTACTGAGTAAAGAATATCTGTATATCAGATACACATGGAAACCAGGGAGAGGGTTAAAGATGAGTTTTTCAGTTCTTCTTCCAATACCCACAGTTGTATTTGAATTATGAATAGCAGATAAAATTCATTTTCCAAAAAGATAAAAATAAGTATAGTTGGACTTATAAAACCAGCAGAGATCTCAGTTTGTAGGCAAACTGAGCAGGAATGTCAAGCATATGGAGGACAAATCCTCTGCTATTTCTTTGTGATGGTAATAATTTCCAGTAACAAAATAGCTACAGTATTCAGCATGGACTGAGAGCATTGCTGTTTTACTGTGGTAATGAATCATTCAGGCTAAGGAGGATTCAGGTATATGAGTCACATCTGTCATTGCATGGACTTCATCAGCCTGGCTCAGACGCTTTCTGCTTTCCTGGAAAGAACTCTTTGGCCAGGAATACTCTTTGCTTCTTCTCGCTTGTCACTGGATACACAGTCCCCATAACACGTAGTGGGAGAAGGTATCCACCTACAAGTGTGATTTTTTTGGAGGAAAACTTAGAAATTCCCCTCATCCATTGCATAATAAAGAAATGGATTTTTCTGTTATCCAATGGCTGAGGCTGAAGTTCCATCACTAAGCTTCAGGCTGTGACTTGGGGTGTTGCTGATGAGTTAAAAGAAAATCTTCAAGGAGAAGTTACAAGTCATTTAAACATTGTATAAATGTCCATTAAATGATGTTCCTCCTATTAATAGGAGGAACAAATAGAAAGAATATGAAGGCACTGGACTGGCCAGAATAAAGGGAACTTTATAAAAAAGGAAGACAGGACAAAACAACTACTATAATAGAAGTTATTATTGTTGTTATTTACCTGGCATTGTTCTAATTGCTTTATACATGTTATCTCATTTAATCTTCACCAAACCCTGGCTATAAGTGATTCTTATATCCATATTATATATGAGGCAACCGAGGCTCATGTAAAGCTAGCTAACATACCCAAATTCAGTCAACAAATGTGTGGTGGAATTGAAATATTAACTAGGGCTTAGCACTCCCAGACATGAACACTGAACCATTGTGCTGTCAGGAAACTTCAACAAGGTCCATCTCTGTTGGGACCTGTCAGGCTTCCCTTGATCATCTTCTAAAGCTCTGCCAAAGGTCATCAAGGACTGGTAACAAGGACACTTTACCTCTGCTCACAATTCTGTCCCTAGCTATGTGTGCTCTTGAGAAGGTCACTCCAATGCTTTTGTCCTATCTTTTTAACTGTAAAATCACAGAGTAGGGTAAGATCAGTGGTTCTTAACTTTTCTGAGAGTCATAGATCCTCCAGTAATGTACCTTCTTTCCCCACCTAAACGAACCTTCACATAAAATTTTGCCCACAATTTCACATTCTTATGGACTTCCTGAAATTTGGGTCGGCCAAGTAGCTCTGAATTATGTAGTCTATTATTCTTTGATGAGGATTGATTTTTTACTTTCTTATATTTTTTTTGGATGGGAGGTTAAGAAGTGATGGTGGCCATGAGTTAGGTAAAATGTCAAAGAATAAGGAAAATGTGAATCTACTGTGACCAAAGGATGCTTAACGTCTCTATTTTTTTATAAGATAGTATTTTATAAACTATTTTTATCAAGAATAGTATTAATTATTTATCATTGAGAGATACTTGTAAATGGGTAGAATTCATGGTCATGTAATCCTCACTTTTCTCCAATAATTCAATTCTTTGTAATAACCATGATTATTAGTAATAGTAACAGTAGCAATAAAGGCTATCATATTGACACTTACATTTAAGCACAATGCTAAATATTTTGCATGTATTATTTTATCTAATCATTGCAAAAATTCTGTGATAGAGGTACTATTATTATCACCATTTATTTTATAGGTGAGAATAGAGGCTTGGAGAAGTTAGAAACATACTGATACATTTCCTTAAAAAATATATGTCTTCAGTTCTATTGCGATTTGGTTTCTGTAATTAATTATGTTTCTAAATAAGTACATCATAGAATTAAAATTCACTGTTGTCAAATGAAAAAGGCATTATATATCATTTGGAATTATGTTTGACTTTAGCTAACAGTAAACTTAACCCAGTAGATGTCAAATGAGCCTGGTATTCCTAAATGTATCATAGAAACTTCATGGGAATGCCAAATACTATCTTTAAGAGAAAACTGGTATGGAAACTTAAATCTAATGTTTCCTCTATACCTAAAGTTTTCCATTTGAGAGCTTATCAGTTCTGGCTAAATTCTTTTAATTATCCTTTTGTGAGATAGCAATTATCTATTTTGAGATTGTCCTTACTACTTTGGTCTTTCTTTTTAAAGATAATGGTGATAATAAAGTATGGAAGTAAGTTTATTTTATTTTGTTTTATGTATATATGTCCTTACTCAACAACATTATTTGTTGACTTTTTTGGGTCCCTCTCTCTTTATCACATTCAAAATTCTTAGAACCTCTGTGATTTCATGAGAACTTCTAAGATTTGAAATGTAACACTGAGGTTATATACTTTTCTTCCAGTTCTGAGGCAGGTCATTTCACTTGAGTAGTAAATTCTGTAGTATTAAATAATATTAACTGATTTTTTCTCTTAATTAGTCTGGGAGCTTAATCTGTCTCATAATGAGACAGTAAACTCAGAAAAATGTTTAAATGCCCTTGCATCCTCTTACTTTGCCACTCCCTTGCTGGTGCTTTTTGGGAATCCCTTTTGGGTCAGCTTATGGGGAAACCCAACCTAAGACATTTTATTTAGGCTCTGAATTAGTTATTTTTTTTTTTTCAAATAAAATCTTATGATCATCTTAGTGTAGAAAACACATAAAAGCAGAGCTGCTGTTGTCAATAGGGGTGAGGGATTGATGTGGAGCTGGGAGGGAAGTCCACTCAGCCTTTCTTTTCCTCTTTCCCGATACCCCAAACATCTCAGTAGGACACAGGCCTTCTTGGAAACAGTTTGAAAACCTCTGGAGTAAATGTTTTCTCTCACTTACAAAAATTTCCTTCCTTTTCTGACTGATTTCATCTACCAAATATTGTATGCTGATTTACCAGACATTTAGCACATGTAATAGTGGTACATTTATTTACTCATTTTGTGAAGATGGTGTTCCCAAGAATCCCTGTCTGAGGTGACCAGCACAATTTCCCAAAAGTGATTATAAGTTGTTCCTGTTCCATTTGCTACCTATTCCATAACTAGTTCAATTGCACATTAAAGAGAATCAACTCAGTTAACCTTGATTCCTTGAATTAAGAGATTGTATAAATCCTAGCTGAAGTCAATCCTGGCTGAATTTTTTTTTCCAGAGTGTGACTTTTCATATGATAATACTTATTTAATGGACACACATAACAGTAACTTATCTTGGAGTGTGACAGGCAAATTTTCTGGGAAAAAAAATCAATTTCCTTCTTTCAATATTTCTTTTAACAAGGTCGAGAATCATATATCTTAACACAGAATGTTCCTAAGCTCTGTGATTAACATGCAAAGCTGTTTCTTAACAGCTCTCTCTCTCTCTCACTTTTAAAATGACATTGAGAGCTTAGAGGCGCTTGTTCTTAATTTTTAAACCTACTGGTTTCATTGTGCCTGACACAAAGCAGAACATCTTTGCTATAATTACTATATAACAGTTATTTTTCACAAAGTTGTAATTTTCCTAAAATTAGCTGGACTGCCTCAATTATGTAAATTGAATCCTGAGACTTTAATGAGTGTATTTGTAGGACCACAATAGACTTTTATAGGGAAATATCAGGAAAAAAAAATCTCCAAATCATTTGGCTTCATTTTTGATGAGACCAGGAAAAAAGAGATCCACTGTTGGTGGTCATAGTCTCTTATAGACGGTTGGTTGGATCCTCTTTCTGCTTTGTGCAGGAAACTCAGACATCTAGGTCTACAATCCTGCAGTTAGAAGGAAGCTCCAAGAGTTAAGGACCTCCAGATGACCCCACCTGTGTGTGTGTGTTGTGACTGAGGAATTCAAATTCTTTTTTTCTTTACAATTTATCTGGAGTCAAATTTGATGATACTTTTAAAGGTCTAATCCAAGTTCATTTCTGTGATGCTCACTGTTCCTGGTCAACTGATACATCTTTCTGAGCTTTGTAGCACTCACTACCAATAAGATTACCCTTAACCAAAAACATTTGAGTGTTTCATTTGGGTCATTCAAACAAGGCCTTCAAAGACATCAGTTACTTTTGTGATAGCCTCTATCTCATCCAGTATAGAACTAATTCTCAATGAATATTTTCTTGAGTTAATTTTAGAATATTTCGTATCATATCATTTGTAACAAAAAATACGTTATTAAAATTCAAATTTGTATTTTTCTGTCTGCCTTGGCTGGAAAGATGGTGGCTCCACTTTGGCACTGAGGACTACAAACATTATTTTTCCAATGCTATTATTAGAATTAGGGATTAGAATTTTGTGTTTCATAACAGAACCCTAAGGAAAAATGGGGAAGGAAAATATTCAGGCTCTGAGTTTGAGAATGATTAGATGCCTGGGCCCCTTAGCATCTCCCCGTGGGGGTCTTTGGCAGCCTGTGGGAAAGGGAGAGGGTAGCTGTGGGAAAACCGTACCACAAGACAGATGAGAGAACCATCCAGACTGCATGTTACAGACGGTAACTCTCCCAGGGATGCTGTAACTTTGCTTTACCACACAAATGTTTTAGAAATAAAAGCTACTACTCTTCCAGTCAATCAGACATCCCAACAAATGAGGATATTAAACATTCCATTTATAATCCTGGACATTTGTAAACAGTAGAGTCTCTCTGGATGCCTAATTATTAAGTGAATAACAATTGGTTTAGACTTGCTACTGTCACTCCTGCATGGATGAGGGATGGAAGTCACTACGGGAATTAGAGTGGGGGAAAGGAGTGTGAGCATGTGTCCCTGTTGCACCTAGTAGGTAGGCTATTATTGCCAGAGAAACTGACTCATAAAATACCGTGACCAAAGTTATGTGGCAGTGTGGGATTAGAATAAAACTGCACAGTTATTTGTAAATTCTAAGTTAGAGAGAGATGAGGAGGGGAGCAGGGAGGGCTGCACAGGAGGAGTCCACAAGCACAGTCTTAACTTGAACACACGAGTCCTACCCTCTACCCTAACATTCATGCCTTGTTGCATCTGGCTCATTAAAGCAGACTTCCTAATTCCTCACAAAGATTTTGTCTCAGGGGATCACATCTTTGTCTATTTCCCACTTTTGGATATATTTTAAGGTGTTCTCCCTGGCCATGTGGCTCCTGGGCCTCTTGTAAAGCAGAGAAATAACTAGACCCTGAAGTGTTCTTAGGTATTTTGTGATACAGAAGACCTTTGCTTCTTCAAGGCCTGCCATAAAATAAATTACATACAGTTACTAAGAAAACCAATGACCAAATACTTAGAAACATATTTATGAAATAGCAATGTATGTGCCTTTTTATGAAGGCGATAAATATTAATGTCTGTGAGTAGGCTTCATAAGTATCAAAATTTCAAAATCATTATGAACATAAATGATGTTTCAAAATGTACAAAAGTTATCCAGTTTTCCCAGCACCATTTATTGTATAGGGCATCCTTTCCTCAGTGTATGTTTTTGTCTGCTTTGTCAAAAATCAGTTTGTCATAGCTATTTGGTTTTGTTTCTGGATTCTCTATTCTGTTCCATTGATCTATGTGTCTACCTTTATACCAGAACCATGCTATTTTGGTTACTATAGCCTTATAGTATACTTTGAAGTCAGGTAATGTGGTGCCTCCAGATTTGTTCTTTTTCCTTAGGATTGCTTTGGGTCTTTTTTGGTTCCATATGAAGTTTAGGATTATTTTTTCTAGATCTGTGAGAATTAACATTGGAATTTTTATGGAAATTACATTATATATGTAAATCACTTTGGGCAGTATAGACATTTTAACAATGTTGATTCTTCCAATCCATGAGCATGGAATGTTTTTCCATTTGTTTTTGTCATCTATGATTCCTTTCATGAGTGTTTTGTAGTTCTCCTTATAGAGATCTTTCACCTCCTTGGTTAAGTATACTCCTAGGTATTTTGTTTTCTGTGTAGCTAGCGTAAATGGTATTCAGTGCTTGATTTGACTCTCAGCTTGACTGTTATTAGCATATAGAAATGCAGAATAATGAAACTGGATCCCTATCTCTCGCCATATACAAAAATTAACTCAAGATGGATTAAAAACTTAAATGTAAGACCTGAAACCATAAAAAATTCTAGAAGAAAGTGTAGGAAAAACTCTTCTTGACATTGATCTAGGCCAAGAATTTGTGAGTTAGACTCCAAGAGAAAATACAGCAACGACAAAAATAAATAAATGGGAATTAACTGAAAAGTTTCTGCACAGCAAAGTAAATAATCAGCAGACTAAATAGACAACCTATAGAATGAGAGAAAATATTGACAAACTATACATCCAACAAAGGGCTAATATGCAGAATCTACAAATAACTCAAATACATTAGCGAGAAAAAAACAAATAACATCATTCAGAAGTAGGCAAAAGACATGAACTTCCTCAAAAGCAGGTAGACAAATGGCCAGCAAACATGATAAAATGCTCAACATCACTAATTATTAGGAAAATGCAAGTTAAAACCACAACAAGATACCACTTGACCCCTGTCAGAATAGACATTATTAAAAAGTCTTAAAACAATAGATGTTGACATGGGAGTGCTTATACACTGTTGGTGGGAATGTAAACTTGTATAATTGCTATGGAAAGAAGCATGGAAGTTCCTCAAAGAACTAAGAGTAGACCTAGTATTTGATCCAGCAATTCTATTTCTAGGTATCTACCCAAAAAAAAAAAATCGTTTTATCAAAAACACACCTGCACCTGAATGTTTATTGCAGCACAATTCACAATTGCAAAGATACGGAATCAACTGATGAGAGGTAAAGAAAATGTGGTATATATATATATATATACAGTATGGAGTACTAATCAGCCACAAAAAGAAATGAAATAATGTCATTTGCAGCAACTTGGATGGAACTGGAGGCCATTATCCTAACTGAAGTATCTCAGGAATGGAAAAACAGATACCATATATTCTCACTTATAAGTGGGAGCTAAATGAAGGACATATATCGTCATAAAGGGCAATAATGGACATTGGAAACTAGGAAGGGGGGATGGTGGGAGGCAAATGAGGGATAAAAATCTACCTATTGAGTATAATGTACACTCTTCTGGTGATGGGTACACTGAAAGCCCTGACTTTGGCATGAAACGATTTATCCATGTAACAAAAGAAACACTTGTGCCCTTAAATTTTTTGAAATAAAAAAATGGGATTTCAAAATTTAAAAAAAATACACAAAAGTTGTAGAGGAAATAAAATCATTTGACTTCTATAGTGACAAAGTCACAGGAACTACTAATGCTACCATGATTTATTGCCTACATTTATAACTGAGGGACACTCAATCTCATTCATAGATCAGTGAAGATAAGGAAATATTTTCCCGTTGAAATTCACCATACCCTTAAACCTGCCTTGGATCTCCTTAGGTGACACCCGTGTACCAAAGCTTCACATATCATCTTTTTGCTAGAGGGTGGAATTTGGCCTTTATATGGTAGAAGATATATAAACTCATGGACAGATAGAGGCAGCCTTTGTTAGAAAATTCTTTGAGTCTTGTAAAGTTGATTAGAAAGGATGATGAATTGGTACTTTTAAGTTTCGACTCTAGCTCCAATTTTGCTACTAACCATCTAAGTTACTTTGGGCAATGAAATTTACTTCTCTAGGTCTCAGATCTCATCAGGAAAATAAGGAAGTTGGACCAGCTGATCTCTCAGGAACTGTTCTGATCTCACAACCTATTATTCTAAAAACCTTTTCTTTTACTTGGTTCCATGTCACCCATATTTATTCCTTTATGATATTAAATAAGAACAGGAAAATATCATATCATTTGCCAAACTATTTCCCCAGGATATCCTTCACTTCAGAATTTACTTTTCCTTTTCCTCTAGGAATAAGAGCATCACCAGAAACAAATGTTCCTTTCCTTGAAGGAAGATATTTGTCAGCTAAAGCAGACTTTGCACAAACTTAAGAGAAAAGCAGAGTTTGATGTAAAATAAGCTATTCCCTTGGCTAGTTTACTTTTGCGTCTCTTTCATTGGTTCCTTTTTTATTATTTGAGTTTCAAGAGATTGTTTTCTCATAACCTGACTTCTCTTTTGAAGAATTCTTCACTGAAAACATAAATAATAATAATAATGACAATAATGAAAAAAGAGTAAAATGGAAAGGAGCCAAGCAAAATTATCCTGCTGCTTTACTTCTCATTTTAATCAAGGCTGAGGAAATAGTTCTGGGTGATACTTGAGCAATGGGTAGTCCAAGTTGAGGCATTCAAAACCACAGGAATATCAGAGGATTTCGTCATGTTGAAACCCTAATATCAGTCAGTATGGTGCATTTTTGGGCTGTCTCATCTGTGGCTCTTTCTGAACATGAAACTTAAGTTAAAATGAGGAGGGCAAACGTGAAATAGCTCAGTGCTCAGTACACACAGAAGCTGAGATAGGCAAGAAACTAGAAATACTATGAGATTTTTTGCTGCTTTTTTGTTTAGGCCTCAAGGAATTTTGGCTTTCCTAGGTTTCTACTGAATATGCTAGTTTAGTTACTACAAATACCTGGGATAACTCCCCATTAGTAAAAATTGTCTCACATCTCGTTTTTCACTCCCTTTCTAGAGGCAGGTGATCTCTCCAGAAAACATTCAAAGTCCACAGAAAAACACTTTCGATTCATTCTTGCAAAACTGAAGTCTTTCCTGTTTGAAGCTGCCATTAGCTTTCTACCTCCCATTTATCATTTTCCTCCAATAAGCTAATGGGAAGATAAATCTAACTTACTGGATACTTGTGTATAAAGTAGGAACTTGGTAAACATTTATTGAAAAGATAACTCTGGTTTCCATTCTGGGACATTTAGTTTCTAGTCTGGCATGTAAAAAGCTTAGAAATTGTCACTCCATCCTAACATCAGTAAGCAGAAAAAACTGAAAAATCAACAATTCTTCTTAGATCTGTCAGAGAAATGATGCCACAGAGAAAGACACCACCCCACAAATTGGAGAGACCCACAGGCAAACACAGATCATCACAACTTACCAAAGTAGAAAACCATGAGCAGAAGTCTCCTTGTAAGCAGTACTGGGGTAGGAAAACCTAAACTATAATTGATAAATTGCTAGAGACTCAGTGTAGATAAGGCTAAGAGTTAAGAATTTCAGGGGGCCGAGTCATAGGAAGACCCCACACTTTTGAGAATTTTATCTTTAGGAGCTTTACCAGGATCTCACAGTGAATATCAGAGGAAAATTCCCCCTAATGCTTCTGGTGGGGTAGGAGGGGACCATTTTGAAATATTCTAGAGCATTGCATTCTTAACAAAGACTGCCCTCAAGAAAAGCTATGTTACTAGGAACCTAACCTATTGAATTTTTCAGAGCCTGGGGGAAAGACAATACTTAACTTCAGCCCCCTGTAGCCATCCTGTTCTACGTAAGGTGGATGTTGTCAGTGGAATTGGGAAGTGTTTATGAAGTTCACAGCCCATGGGCACAGGATTGCTAACAGACTGACACCTAATTCCGCAACTATAGAATGTTTCCCCTCTTCACATACCTTACCACCACATCACTAAAGGTCTATTTACTGGACTTCTTTTTACACAGTCTGTCATGTCTGGCTTTCAGCAAAACATTACAAGACATACTAAAAGGTAAAACAGACACTTTGAAGAGACAAAGCAAGCCTCAGAACCAGACTCAGATAACACAGGGATGTTAGAATTAGTC
>CAUYSK010054889.1:0-18816 GCA_963575035.1 Avahi laniger | reverse complement strand
CGGTTACTACACAGTACTTACATCGCTACAAACTTAAAGATTTGGGAAGCTTGTAAAAAACACTTTGTAGCTATAGCTATTAACAGACTAATTAAGGCAACCATTAAGAAATCTATCACTCTAAGCAATTACAAATTTTGCAAAACAAAGAAGAAAAAGTGAATGAAAATTAAAAAAATCTGTCGTTATCCTAAAGGAAAAAGGAATTTGATTCAAAAACACTAGCTAGGAAACAGGACAGATGAGAGCACTGTGTGACTACAGACACTTAAAGGAATTATTCCAGAGGAAATGATGTAATCTATACATACACAGATGTGCTGCCTAAGTGTAATAATTATTTTTTATAGCTGCTCCTTATTTTATTTGGAATATGCACATTTGTGGCCAGTACTTTCTGACAATTCTCTCATTGGGCATCTCCCTGAAAGAATGTATTCACAAGGTTACTACTTTTTAATGGGAAATAAACCTAGAAATACTCCAACAAAATGCAAGTCCTGGATTTATGTACAAGGCAGGGACTCCTGTATTGAAGATTTTAGTACAAAATTCACACATCCAGATGAGTTTGTTAAGTTGCTAAGTGTATAAACAAAACATCCTTTAAAGTTTTTAATAGTAGAATCAGGTAAAAAATTTAAAAAAAAATAGCATCTTTATCTTCCTCAATAAGTCAATTGCTCCAAATAGAAACATTTATGCTTTAAAAGAGGAAGAAACAAAAGAGAAGAAATTTATTCCTACTCCAAACTTGCTCAGACCTTACTAATAGTGATTTTTTTCCATGAAACAAAAAGCTTTTATTGTTTTTGAGTTGTTGCTAATATTTTTAACACCAAACACAAATGCAGACAATTTATTTTCCAACAACATGCCCATGTCTCTCCGGGAATGAATGAGCTACATCACAACGGCTCCTGGACTTCCTGCATCCTCCGAGCCCATGAAATATACATGAAATGGTTTCGTGCCGCCTGCAGATGAAAAAGTCAAATAAAATTTACAGTTTGGAGGCAGAACTCCAAAAGCCCTGGTAAGGCTAATTTAATACATCTGTCATATACAATTACACACAAAATGGAATCCAAAACATCTATTTTTCCCCCTCTTAAGATAAAAATAAAGCAATTGCCTAGACTCAGAATTAAACAGCTGTCCCACCAACGATATTAACCTCTGACGTTTTTATGAACCAATAAAATTTGATCATCCAACATGTTTTTCAGGGGCAGCTGCTCCTTTCTCCATTACTGAAATTGCTACACTGGATTCCTGGTCTTAAATCGTGGCCATAAATCAAGGTTAAAAACCACGGGTGAGTTACTATTGGCTCAGGACGTCAACACTGTCTTTCCTAAATCACTCATCAGCCCAGGTAAAAATGAGTCAGTAAGAGTGCCCTGAGGTATGTTCTAGCATAGGAAACCCCCTTCTAATCTTGTCCTAAAAATCTGACGTGAACGACTGCATATGTGATCTAGATGCAATTTGAGTGAATTCAACAGTTCTTCGTCTGCAGAGAGACAAAACCGCCACGGAGCTCTGGCTGTTGGAATGTCACGCCAACCAGCAACCGCACTTTGTATAGGTCTGATTCCTCAGTTACTGAAATTTTTAACTTTCCTCTTCAACAACTGAATGCAAAGGAAAAGAAGTAAGAAAAGGCAGGCTTACCACAGATGGGGCTCTGTAACTGTTTGCTAAATTTGATTAAAAAAAATATGTGACATATTTGATAAAGTGTCATCCTCGACATAAAATGAGCTCCTAGAAATTCGCAAAAGAATGAACACCCCAACATTTAAATAGTATTCATAGGATATGAATCGAAAGAATGATTCTCCAAAGAAAAAATGTAGGGGGTAAACAAATGAGAAAACTATTTAACCTAATAGTAATAAAGACAAGCAGATTCAAAAACTAATGAGTTTTTTTTTTCCTTCCTTTAACCATAATCCCTCCTTGTTGGTAAGGGAGCGAAGTCACTAACATTCCATAGCCACGACTACCAGTGTGAACTGCTGTAAATTTTGGAGGCAAATCTAGAATAGGATTTTCTAAACTTAAAAGTCTTTCTAAAGTACCTACTATTGGCCCCAGAAATTCCCCTTCTAGGAATGAATATGCCTTTAAAAAAAAAAAAGGTTGGGCACATTTTTAAAAAATGAGGATATGAGGAGAGTTATCGCGGCGCAGTATTGAAAACACTACAAATGTTGAACCAAATCACAGAAGGTCACTTGGAAGATCTGAAGTGAAAGGGAACAGGAGCTTAAAAAGAGGAGATCTGGACCCAAAAGAATCACATGAACAGCGTATGATTTCGTCAGAGGCCTTCGATGCCCGGGAGGTGAGTGCAAATCAACTCAAAGTCCCACGCCGGATCCCCCTGTGGTTTTGACTCATACACCATGTGAGCAAGTGGTCACACCCACCAGCATCCACGCCTGTCATTACTAAAATCAAACGCACCCCTGATCAGTACGAAATATTTTAAAACATACCCTCCAAATATATATAATTATGCTTGAATTACATACATACACTACTGTATTAATATATTATGTGCATTATAAAATATAACCCATAAATGTTTAAAAAATTGGGATAAAATTGAAATTATAAATAAAAGCTCTCATATGTTCCTTCCACACTCCCCAGTGTCCCTCCGCTTTAGAGACCCCCCCTGCTCAGAGAGGCTCTTCTTCCTCTTTAGAACATACCTGGCATGGTGGAAAGGCACAGAGTTAGGAGTGATTGCAAACCTGACCTTCCAGTGACCTTGGGCACTGACCCCTCCAAAGCTTCCAGCCTCTCTCCCGCCCCGTGCAGCCTCTTTGAGGATTGACCAGAGAGCCTTTGCCAAGTTTCTGGCTCCGAGGGTTGAATTCCGTTCCTAGAGTGTACGTCTAGTGGCTCTTCATTATAAATGCTTAGGAGATAGTTCCCCAGAAATTTAAAAACAAACACTTTCCAAGTTCAATCCACAAAACGAATTTTACTTGGAGAAAAATAAAACATTTTTTAGTTATTTTCTATACATTTATTTATTTTTATATTTAATTTTTTTTTAGTTCTCTGGATAATCCAGATCTCCCCAAACGCACACACTGAAAGTAAGAGGTCCAGTTCGGTAGCTTGTGCACCCTGTCCTCTGGCCTCCTCGATTCAACAAGACGATACTCTACTGCAATGGCCGGCTAATGAACATCACCTGTCATTGTTATTCTTAATACGATTACTAAATTTAAGAATGATTATTAGTCGAGTGTGCCGTTTGGTTATAAAACTGGGGCAGTCTGTGGAATAGCACAGATTAAGTTTGTTCAACTTCATCGCAATGCAGCGATAATCAGATTTGGGCCCTGTAGATGTCTGTACATATAGAGCTAACACGCTACATACCACATAGCACATGTGACATGCGTATGCACACACACATATATGTGAAATTATACTTTTTAAAAGTCTCGATAATGGTTACCAAAAGTTTCCAAAGTGCCCAGTATTATGCTTTTCCGTCTTGGAGAGTATCGAATCTCAAAAGGAAGAAAAAAAAAATTCATGTACTTCTAGAAATTTATTTCTAAGATTAAAAAAAAGAAAAAAAGAAAAAAGAAATCACTATAGGTGGGTGCTTCAAAGCCCCTGTAAGACTGTCTAATTAGATCGAATGACTTTTTATTTCATTCATTCAGGGCTGAGAGGAGATGAAATCCCAGTTTAATCAACCCTTGTTCCCAGGGCTCCGCAGAGAGAACTTTTTCTTCAAAGCCGCGAACTTCTGCCAAGCGTGTGTTAATTTTACCTTTCGTGTTTCCTTCTCTCCTCTGTATTAATAATGAGGTGCACTGGAATGTTAATGTTATCTGGGACTTTCACTTAAACTATTTCTTAAACTTTGCCCTAAGTTCTCTTTCTTTAATAGGCAAAGTCACGCTGCACAGAACGGCGGGCAGGGCAGGAACAGAGAGCGGGAAGAAGAGGAAACGAGCGGGAATCATCGGTGCCGAAACATCCACTGCATTTAGCTGAGAGTCCCCTCGAAGGTACCGAAGCGGTAGCCTTCGGAATATTCTACTGAATAAAGGGTCTCTGGTCCTTTTAATAAAAATTAAAATTACACGTAAGAAAATTAAGTAATAATAATAGCTGGTGTTCGTTAAGCACTTACTCAGAGTCCAACCCCACTGTGAGCCCTACTGCGCTTTAACGTGGATGTTCGACTCAACAATTGCAACATCTCGTCACCCGGGGTGTCAGAGACCCCCACGGGATACACAGGGATCTTAGATGGCTTAAAAATTTCGAGGAAGGCATGGTAAGACTCACACCCTTGTGATTCTATTTTCCATGTCTTGCCAACCCTACTATTCCATCAAGGAAAATAATTCTGTTTGGTGCTGGTGTATCTTTAATTTCTCCCTGACATTGCTAATGTTCCACTTTTAAGGGAGACAGAGCAGGACACAGTATCTACGGAGAAAAGAGTCCTCTTGTTTGTTTCTGTTGTGTTCAATTTGTATCTTCTGTTGTTCATAAATAAGTCTGGTTTCCCACTTACATTAGTAATATAAAATGTTACTATAAAATGTTTTTATTGTTGGAAAAGTGTCTCATTAACAAAGAGAACATTGAGCCAATAACAGCACTGTTGCTTCCAAATATGGCAAAAAGAAAGAAAAAAAAGTAAAACACGAATGGCGTAACTTTGAAAATCTTTGGAAAGGTTCATGAATGTAGTATATTATTAATATCTAAACAGCACTGCCTTTATGGGGCTGTTTAACTCCAACAGTATTTTTTCAATGTTTGCCTGCAGAACCCATTTTTTGAAGGGGAATCTCCAATGGCTGGTCCCTAATCCACATAAGACTATTTTTTTCAGAATAAGAAAAAATGTAAATACTTTTTCAATCAAGAAAGAATATGACCAAATAATAGATTTTAGAATGTTAAGAAAGTCTCTATTGAAAATATTAAATTCTGTACTTTATTTTTTCAGTACACCACTGGGTCTTTCTATTTCCGGGCCTTGTCCTTGGCCTTGGCTTCTGGCAGTGCCCAGGAATTTTTGACTGAATGCCAGACGATGCAAACAAAAAATTGTAAAGACTCTGGATCATGTCAGCTCACCCCAGCATGGACTTATTGTGCTTCAAGCAGCAATTAAAGCAAGAAGAGATGATCTTAACACAGCCTATGCTCAAACGATTTCCAAGCTGATTTTGAGTTTTTGTGAGGATTACTCTATTTCTGTCTCACCCTTATTCCTAAATTCCAGCCCTTTGGGAACCCGAGGAAAAGCCTGGATCTGTGTGGCCCATCCTCCTTGGCAGGGCCTGAAGTTTACTTTTGTCTCCTCAATACCTCTGAGTTCTTGTTTACCTTCTCAGTCTCTTCATTGACAATTCCCATGCAATTCCTCAGCCTTTCAACTATGAATTGGAAAATACTTGCAAGAGAAACAGCAATGCAGGTATTGGGATCACTTCTAGAAGCTTCCACATCCACCCCAGGCCCCTTCCCCTTGGTCCTGGCTGCCCTGGGAACCCTGGACTCCAAGTCTGGGGACGTCCGACAGCTCTGATCTGCTCTGCTCCCTCTCAGTCGCGGCTTAAAATCAGCAGATCACTGGGCCAAAAAGTGGTTCCAAGTACCAGGAACGCTCTGCATGTTCATCTTCTGGGGTGGACCACAGCGCTCTGCACGCCCACCAGCCCTCCTCCGCCTGAGACGTGAGGTCCGTGTCCTCCGGTCTGAGCCGGCCTGCGCTGCCCCGACCCACCTACGCAACAGGGCTGGCGAGACAGCCGCCAGTCTCCGGCGCAGCTTTGACAGACTGGCAGCTCCCACTTCCTGTCTCCTGGATACTTGTCCTGGGAAAAAAGAGGCGCCACGTGAAACATCTGACTCCCCTAAAAATACCAGGCTGTGAAGGAGCCCAAGACAGCCGTGCGGAGAAGCTGCGCCGCGTCGTCCAGCCCAGAAGGCACGCGGGCGAAGAGAGGAGCCTTCAGATGACTCTGGCCACAGCCTCCTCCCGCCCACAATAGTAGCAGGGACCCCAAGCAGGAACGACACCACCGAGCTCATGCATTCCAAGAACCATAAAGGACAGTGGTAAATTATTGCTGTAATACACTAACTTTGGGGTAGACCTTTCTGTATGAAGGATAAACACAATACCCTCTTCCCTCACGTTTTCTATGCTTGCGAGCCTCGTGTGTGTGTGTGTGTGTGTGTGTGTGTGTGTGTGTGTGTGTGTGAGTGATTAAACTTATCCAATATCATCACTTGATCTCAGCAAAAGGTTTGGTCCGATTCAAGGCAGCCCATCGTAGCTGGAAATGGAAGTCACGTCCATCCTAAGCGCGCAATCGTCACGCCGCTAGCAGCAAGCAGCAACTTCTGCTGTGTTCAGAGCAACGCCCCAGGGCTGGTCCCCTCACTTCATTCAGTTCTCTGCTCTGGCATTAACTCGTCAGAGATCCACGCTGCTACCATCCTCTGACGGACAGCGTGGTCTGTCATTTCCCGTCCTCCTGCGGCCTTTCATAGAGCGTATCCCGACGTGACATCACACGTCTGTGCTTCCCCCTCTACAGAGAAATTTCCATACGGGCTGCGTGACCGTCTCCAGGCTCTTTGCAGCATGTGGTTCTCTCGTTCCTTGGATCGCACGCTAGGCTCACACCTCCCCGCCCAGGGAATATTCATGCACGGCCACGTGACTCGCTTTGGCCGAGGAAAAGGGAGTGAAGGTGATTCGTGTCATTTCAGGACTGAATCCATAGAGTTGGCGCACACTCTGCCACCCGTGTGTTTTCTCTGCCACATGACCAGTGAGGTCCCAGGGGATGGGCAGCTTCCTCCACCAGCCGAAACCCACAGCTGAAACTCAGTGGATACATGGAGTGAAGAGACACACATCTTTTTTGTTATAAGCACCAGAAATTGAGGGGCTACTCGTTACCTGAGCATATCATAGCCCACCCTGACTGCCTCAGGGAGGACTTTGTGTGCCTATGATCACCACTGTAGAACAATGCCTCGGTGGTACACACAGTCGACATTCAATAAAGAGCTGTCCATGGAGAGCCAATTTAAATGAATTCTCATCCCAATATATTTAAAAAGCAAAAGCAACTATGTCTTAGAGATGACAAATAATTCTCCCCATGATACACTCAAGCCCAAGAGCAGGATTTCATTAAACATCATTTATCCCCATATTTATTTTAATTTTATTAGATTTTGTTCACAGCTAAATAGTAATCCAAACTTGATATTTTCTCCAAAGCAAGCCATTCACCTCCCTCACCCAAATTATCATGATTTCTTTTAAATAAGGGAGAATGAATATCATCCTAATAGGGGTGCACCTGCTCTAAATTAAAAGCGTGACATGGAATTTGTGGTTTAGCAATCGCTTCGTATAATCTGTCGACCAACCTATTCAATTAACTCGAATAAGTGAGAGTTGACTGCCCTCCAGACTGTAATCACTGCTATTTGTGCCCGTGGGATCTCCCCTCTGAGCTGCGGGCACCTCCTTTGTATCTGACATCTGAAATATTCAAAGATAATTTCCTAATGGTTCCTTTGGAAATTATCACAGCAACCTTGTGAAAAATGTCAGGTGCATATGGTCCCTTAAGAATCTTTCCTGAAATGAAACATGGAAGAAGTGGGACAGAGAAGTGACGATTTGTGTTCTTTGATATGTAATGAGAACTGTCGCCCAGCACATAAACACTTCAGCTTCATCCTGAGATAAAAATGTCTTGTTTTGATAAGTTGGCCCTAGCAGTAAGAAGATTCGAAAATCAAAAAAGACTCTTTTCCCAACAGGGAAAAAGTAGAAAAATACATCAAGAAGGTAACATAGTCTACGTGACTCTTAGCAAGGACCGTTCCATACACAGTAGAGATGCAGAACAGACAGTCGGAAATTAAACATTTTATTTTCAGGAAAATCTGGGTGCTTTGGCTTTTCCACTGGGTTTATCTATTTGATTAGTTCAATTTCTTCTGTGTTATTATTAATGATTTTATATTTATTAATAGACATTAGAATTACAGTTTTATTTTTTTTTAGTTTCAAAATATTAAGGGGTTACAATGTTTTTGGGTTACATGGATCAATTTTGCAACGTTGGAGTGACAGCTATAAATGTGCCTGTCAGGCAAACAGTGTTCACTGTACCTGTTCCATAGTGTTTGACCCTCCCCTCATGCCCTGTCCCCTGCTTGACTCCAAGTTTTACTTCCTTCTGTGCACACGTGTGCTGATTGGTTAGTTCCAATTTAATAGTGAGTATATGTTGTATTTGTTTTTCCATTCTTGCAATATTTCACTTAGGAGACTCGTCTCCAGTTCTGTCTGGATTGTTGCAAAAGGTATTCATCCTTCTTTATGGCTGAGTAGTACTCCATGGTATACTTATACCACATTTTATTAATCCACTCATAAATTGAGGGACACTTGGGTTGATTCCACATATTTGCAATTGTGCATCGTACTGCAATAAACATTTGAGTGCCGATGTCTTTTTGATGAAAAGTCTACTTTTCCTTTGGGTAAATACCCAGTAGTGGGATTGCTGGATCAAAAGGTAGGTCTACTTTTAGTTCTTTAAGGAACCTCCATACTGCTTTCCATAGAGGTTGTACTATTTACAACTATTTTCAGTCCCATCAACAGCATATAAGCATTCCTTTCTCTCTGCATCCACATGGAATCTATTGTTTTTGGACTTTTTAATCATATCTTAGGGCACAAAACAGTTCTCAGGATATTCAAAAAAATTGAAATCATGCCATGTATCTTCTCAGATCACAGCAGAATGACACTAGAAATCAATCAAAAGAGAAACACTAAAACCTACACAAAGACATGGAAATTAAACAACCGACTGCTAAATAATCATTGGGTCAAGAATGAAATTAAGATGGAAATCAAAAAATTCTTTGAACTGAACAGCAAAAGTGACACAAGCTATCAAAATCTGTGGGACACGGCAAAAGCATTCCTCAGGGGGAAATTCATAGCCTTAAATGCCTACATCAAAAAGATAGACCACAGATTAACAACCCAATGTCACACCTCAAGGAACTAGATAAAGAAGAACAAACCAAACCCAAAGGCAGCAGAAAAAAAGAAATAACAAAGGTCAGAGTAGAACTAAATGATTTGGAAAATAAACAAACAAAAAAAAATACAAGGATTAATGAAATAAAAAGTTGATTTTTTAAAAAGATAAACCAAAATGACAGACCACTTGCTAGATTAGCCAAGAACAGAAGAGAAAGGACCTAAATAAGCTCAATTAGAAATTAAAAAGGTGACATTACAACTGATACCACAGAAATACAAAACATCATCCATGAATACTACATATATCTCTATGCATATAAACTGAAGAACACAGAGGAAATGGACAAATTCCTGGAAACACAAACCACCCAAGACTGAACCAGGAAGAAAAAGAATTCCTGAACAGAGCCAAGATGAACAGTGAGATTGAAACAGTAATAAAAAATGCCCCCCGCCCCCAACCAAAGCCCTGAACCAGATAGATTCATAGCCAAATTGTGTCATACCTACAAAGAATACCTGGTATGCATAATACAGAAATGATTTCATAATATTGAGAAGGAGGCATCCTTCCCAACTCATTCTATGAAGCCAGTATCACCTTGATACCAAGGCCAGGAAAAGACACAGCAACAACAAAAAAGAAAACTACAGACCAATATCCCTTATGAATACAAATGCAAAAATCCTCAATAAAATACGAGCAAACTAAATTGAATAGGACATCAAAAAAAATAATCCACCATGACCAAGTGGGCTCATCCCGGGGATACAAGGATGGTTCAGCATACGTAAATCAATAAATGTGATTCACCACATAAACAGAAGCAAAAACAAAGACCATATGATCATCTCAATAGTTACAGAAAAAGCATTTGACAAAATCCAGCACCCTTTCATGATAAAAACCCACAACAAACTAGGAACAGAAGGGACGTATCTCAGAATTCTAAAAGCCATATAAGACAAACCCTCAGTCAACATCATACTGAATAGGGAATATCATCCTAAAGGGACATCATTCCCCCTAAGAACTGGAACAAGACAAGGATGCCCACTGTCACCACTTCTATTCAACATGGTGCTGAAAGTCCTACCCAGAGCAATCAAGCAAGAGAAGGAAATTAAGGGTATCCAAATTGGGAAAGAAGAGGTCAAACTATTGTTCTTTGCCAAAAACATGATCTTGTATCTAGAAAACCCCAGAGATTCCACCAAGAGTCTCTTGGAATTGATAAATAAATTTAAGAAAGTCTCAGGATACAAAATCAATGTACATAAATCAGTACCATTTTTATATACTAATAACAGTCAAACCAAGAGTCAAACAAAAGACTCAATGCCATTCACAATAGCTACAAGAAAATAAAATACTTAGGAATATACTTAACCCAGGAGGTGAAAGATCTCTACAAGGAGAACTATAAAACTCTGAGGAAAGAAATCGTGGAGAATACAAACAAATGGAAAAACATCTCATGCTTATGGATAGGTAGAATCCACATTGCTAAAATGTCCATACTACCCAAAGTGATTTACAAATTTAATGTAATCCCCATCAAATTACCAACATCATACTTCATGGAGCTAGAAAAAATAATTTTACACCTTGTTTGGAACCAGAAAAGAGCCTGAATAGCAAAACAATCTTAAGCAAAAAGAAAAATCTGGAGATATCACACTACCAGACTTCAAACTATACTACAAGGCTATAGAAACCAAAAAAGCACAGTATTCATACAAGAATAGAGACACAGATCAATGGAACAGAACAGAGAACCCAGATATAAAACCATCTACCTACAACCAACTGATCTTTGACAAAGCAGACAACAATATACACCAGGGAAAAGAAGACCTATTCAATAAATGGTGCTGGGAAAATTGCATAGCCACATGCAGAAGAATGAAGCAGGACGCCTACCTCTCACCTCTCACAAAAATTAATTCAAGATGGATAAAAGACTTAGATCTCTGGCATGAAACCATAAGAATTCTAGAGGAAAATGTAGGAAAAACTCTTCTAGCTATTGGCCTAGGCAAAGTATTTATGACTAAGTCCCCAATGGCAATCATGACAACAACAAAAATTAATAAATGGGGTTTGATTAAACTGAAAAGCTTCTGGACAGCTAAGGAAGCAATCAACAGAGCAAATAGACAATCTACAGAATTGGAGGAAATATTCACAAGCTACATATCTGATAAAAGGCTAATATCTAAAATTTACAAAGAACTCAAGCAAATCAGCAAGAAAAAACCAAACAATCCTATTAAAAAGTGGGCAAAAGACTGGGCGCGGTGGCTCACGCCTATAATCCTAGCACTCTGGGAGGCCAAGGCGGGCGGATTGTTTGAGCTCAGGAGTTCGAAAGCAGCCTGAGCAAGAGCAAGACCCCATCTCTACTAAAAATAGAAAGAAATTAATCGTACAACTAAAAATATATAGAAAAAATTAGCTGGGCATGGTGGCGCATGCCTGTAGTCCCAGCTACTCGGGAAGCTGAGGCAGAAGGATTGCTTGAGCCCAGGAGTTTGAGATTGCTGTGAGCTAGGCTGACACCATGGCACTCTAGCCCAGGCAACAAAGTGAGACTCTGTCTCAAAAAAAAAAAAAAAGTGGGTAAAAGACATGAACAGATGGTTCTAAAAAGAAGATACACAAATGGCCAGTAAACATAGAGAAAATGTTCAAATGACTAATCATCAGGGAAATGCAAATTAAAATCATAATGAAATAAATAAACTCTGTATTCATAGACAGTGCAAAGGTTAACTTCGGTCCAGCCCCTGCCTAGTTAGCATCACCTCCAAATACTAATGGTGTTTGAATTAATCAGATGGACTGAACTTTCTGTCTATAGTCATGGCCTCTTAAAACTTGGAAGCCATATATGTTGTCTCAATATTAGGTGAGAGTAGTGTTGCTCTGTTCCCCAGGTTGGAATGCAGTGGCCTGATCATAGTTCACTGTAACTTCAAATTCCTGGGCTCATGTGGTCCTCCCACCTCAGCCTCCTGAGTAGCTAGGACTACAGGCGTGCACCACAATCCCTGGCTAATTTTTTAAAAAAATTTTTGTAGAGATAGAATCTCACTATTTTGCTCAGGCTGGTCTTCAACTCCTGGCCTCAAACAATCTTCCCACCTTGGCCTCACAAAATGTTAGGATTACAGGCATGAACCACTGTGCCCAGCCTATTCCTTCATTTAAAATGATGCAGCAGGTGTGGTGGCATGCCCTTGCAGTCCCAGCTACTTAGGAGGCTAAGATGGAGGAAGTTCCAGACCAGCCTGCAACATGGGGAGACCCATCTTTATAAAAAGAGAAATAAAATAAAATGACGCTGTAGATGAAAATGTATTAACTTTACTTCATGTTCACAATATATTTATTATTGAATAAAAAAAGATTAGAAAACATGCAGGTTATAATCACACATTACTAAAATAATAAAATATTTACATTTTGCACGGGCTAAAATGAAAAGATATACTTTAAGGTGTTAACAGGTAGTTGGCCAGTGGAATCATGAATATTCCTTTTGGATTTTTTTTCTTGCTTATATTTAAAAAATTTTCTATATTTATTGCTGCATTTATTATGTACCTTTATGGATTTTGTAATAAGAAAAATATAGCAGAGATATTTTACTTAAAAATCATACCTGCTGCATCTGGAAGCTTTTATTAATTGTACTTACATTTTACTCTTTAAAAATTTTGTTATTCTTTCAAAAAAATGTGAAGTGAGACTAGAGAAGTTTTATAAGAGAAGAATCCTCAAGTGTAGATAAAAGACAATTGTATTCTGTTATAAATGTTTTCTTACATCTCAGACCCAGGTAAGTTACAGATCATGCTTGCCACCTGCCCCCGTATGTACGGCAGCAGATCACTGTAATATAGAAGTCATATTATTCTTTCTCATTCTCTCAAACCAGTGCACCAAGTTCTAATACTGAAATGTGGAAAAAAAAATACTGACTTTTCCATTGGTTTGTAGGAGGACCACAGAGCAGGACATTTGCAATGATTCTATAATCCTATTATTTTTTAAGGTCAGGCATTTAAAGCAGCGGAAACCTTTGATGTGGGCTTAAATTCTTAGTAATAAAAATTTAGTACAAAGTAGGGACTCAGTCAAAAGACGCTTCAGTCTCCAGGGTACTACTTATGTGTGAAATGCTGACAATTTGGGATAATTTTTTAATAAACACATCTCAAAGTTGGCATGCAAAGTGGGGCATTTAGAAAGCCATGAAAATAAGCCCACATATAAAATATGGCATTAAAAAGGTAACTGTGAACTTTACAGATGGACTAGCATGAAAAAAGCTATCGTTTGTTAGGGTGGATACAAGAGCTTGCAGCTTTTTGCAGCAAATAATAAGGGTAGAAACTTAAGTTGTTTGGTTGTTTTGGAATAATAGCTAATAGAGGGCTCCTTCTGGTTCATCCATATTTTATTAGGACAGCAGTTAAAAAATTCATTAGAGACACCCATCTGTAGCTAGCAGCACTCTTGAGAGAGGTTCAGATGGTGATTAGATTTTTGAGTTACACTTTACCTGAAAAGAAAAAGACAATCGTTTACGAAAATTAATAGCGCAATGGAAAGAGGCAGCTCAGTGTATTTCAGAGCATTCCCTTCCACGTGGTTTATGAATCTCTTGCTACCAAATTCCTCGACCACCTGCTCCAGTTGGGGGAAGGAGGTCCAGACATAAAAAGGAGAGAAAACAGAAAATTGAATCAGAAAATCGGGAACGTATTGGTCAATGGAGAGCATAAGTCGAATGTCCACGTGATCCTGCGCTGGGCTCTGTGTGTGTGTGTGTGTGTGTGTGTGTGTGTGTGTGTGTGTTTGTGTGCGTGTAGATCAATATTGGTTCCCAGGAGCCTTGTCAGTCCAGAAAGAGGTTTGTGGTCAGAGCTGCTGCTGCCCCGGTTTACCTTTACCTTGAACTCTACCTCCATGGGGGAAGGGTCCAGCTGCCTTTGCTTCATGAGGATATTCTTGTCTTTATTCCTGAATTGAAAGTCATACTAGTTATTGAATGGTGATGTAGGGTAGGAGAACTCCCCTCTACCTGCTTAGGTTCCATAGCTGAGTCTATGAAGTTTACAACAGGTAGATTAACAGGAGAACATGCATATGCATTTATTAATTTTTAATATTACTTGCACAGGAAAAAATACTGAATACTCCCCATAAAGTGGTGAGAGTTGAAAGCTTATATACCCTCTTCATAGGGAATGGACGGGGTTGTAGGCAACTTAGGGGAGAGTAAAGGATTTTTAGGAACGGGCTCTGAGAACAATAGAAGGGAGATAGAGTTTGTCACAGAGTTTGTCTGGGTGTGGAATCCCTTCTCCTGCAATCAGAGTCCATCCTCTCTGGTTGATGAAACTCCCAGGGAGGGGATTCATGACAATTGAACTCCTTTTGGAGGCGTCTGTCTTTAGGCACCTAAAGAGAGTTCAGAGAGAGCCTCTCCCAACCTTTACTTTTTTAGGTGCCTTCAGCTCAAACTAATCCATATACCAAACAAAACAGCTTATTTTAGGTGGCATATTTTGGTTTCCTTCAGTGACTCTGTGCCCAGCATGGTATAGAGCAGTTAAATTCATAACCTTATCTATCCTTCCAGCAGTTCTATGAGGTGCAGTCCCATTTTACAGATGAGATAATGGAAGCAACAGAGACATAAGTCCCTTGACCGCATTCACTCAGAAGCAGCAGAGATTAATTTTAAACTCAGGCAATCTGCCTCGTACCCTTTAGTACTGTAACATACAGGCCCGTAAATCATGTGAGTGTGCATATGTACATGTTTTTTAGATAAGCTTTTTATTTTGGAATGATTTATAGAAAAGCTGCAAAGATAGTATAGCTTTTCTAAAGCTAATAGCTTATGTGATCATCGCACATGTATTATGACTCACAAATTAACACTGGCACAATGAACTAAGCTATAAATCTTATTTGGATTTCACCAGTACCCTCTTCCTGTTCCAGGATCAGATGCGGGATCCCATACTGCTTGTTGCATGCATGGTTTTTGGCCATTAACCATGCAGAGGGCTGCATGTTGAACTGCTGGCTGGCCCAGTTCTCCCCACCACTGAGTAGGGAAGTGAGACAGCGTGTGACAGCTGATGCCTCCTGGCACCCTCCTCATGGGAGGTTGCATTGTGGCCCCAGGACTCTCCTTGTTTGATTGAAAGCAGAAACTCTGTCTAGGCTAGAAGATTTAGAACAGAGGTATGGAAACAATTTTAAATATGACCATATTGTGTTCACATGTGGTAGTTAGTAGCCAAAGCCACATTTCAAGAAGCAGAAAAAAGTTGGGGAAGAGAGAAGATTCTGCAAAGAAACAACCTCTCCAGCATTGTGAATGTTAAGTTTGTGATGCATTTGAATTCAAAGTGTACTTGGTAGTGAATGTTAAATAGCACTTTTCCTTAAAACAGAAATTTCCAGTCTTGGCTGCCCTCTGGACTCACCAGCAGATCTTCAAGAAACACCAGTGCTGGAGTCCCACCCTTGATGGTGTGATTCCACCAGTCTTGGGTGTGGCCTGGACTTTTAAAAAAGATTTTTAAAAGATTTTAAAAAGATGCCCTGATGATTCTAATGCCCTGCCAAGTTTGGGTGCAACTGCCCTAAAAGTCTCAGTGTTTCAGCTGAAGAGCAAAAGGTGACACTTGACATGGGTGACAAGTGTCCATACACTCAAAAGAATAATACTGGACTCATTTGGGATGCATGTAGGATGCCTGACATCCTACGGCCAATGCCTCCTAGAATCCCAGTATGGTTTCCTTGTGTGGTTTCTGGTCACTTTCTTCCCAAGCCCTCTTCTTCTTCCAGGATCTCTCCTTCTTTTTCTTCATTTTTTTTTTCAGGAAGTGTCTGGCTCTATTGCCCTGGTTGGAGTGTGGCATGATCGTAGCTCACTGTAGCCTCAAACTCCTGGGCTCAAGCAATCCTCCTGTCCCCTGAGTAGCTGGGACTACAGGCGTGTGCTACCACATCCAGCTTGTTGAAAAATTATTCTCAAATATTGCATAGTTATAAAATTATATTTATATATAATTATGTGTTTACTATATAATTATATATAGGTTTTACATATACTATTTAAGAATAATACAATCAGTATCTATGTAACCACCACTTGACTTAAGAAATGGAACATTAACCTTGAATTACTATATAATTACACATTTCTTTTCATGTATGGTTTGAGAATAATACAATAAGCACCTGCATAAATATCAGCTGGCTTAAAAATGGAACATTACCCTTGAGGTCCCTTGCACACCTCATCCCCCTCTCTGTACCTATTAAAACCAGTTTATGCTGTGTTTATCATTCTTCCACTATTCTTTGTACCTGGATCCATCCCTTCTGACTGTGAGGCTGTTATAAGGAAGTGATATCTGCAGCCCAGGAGTCAAAGCTCTAGCATTTGGGTGACCAGGAGGCTGACAGGAAAGTGGAGACAGAGCTTTGCTTTTCACAGAACTCCTGGCTGCCTGCAGACCTGTTGGCATCTGTAGCTGCAGTCCGCTCAGCTTTGAAGATGACTGTACTGCTCGATCAGGGCAAAGTGGCTCCACTCACCGAAAACAGCTGGTGAATAAGCATAAACAATCCGCCTTTCGAAGAGATGGATACTATCCTTTCGTGAGCGTGAGATGGCAGCAGGCCCAGTGCAAGATTCTGTGACTGTTACTTTATTGACCTGCTCATTTGGCAGATTTTGAAAGGGAGTAGGAAGGACTGCTTTGCCTGCATAGAATTTTCTCTCTCTCTTTCCCGTCTATATATCTAGATCTGTCTTTCTCTCTGTGTATATATCTATATTTCATATATATGTGTATAGACATACACACATTTGAATTTCTGTACATCTGTATTTTTGTTACATGTGCATGTGTGCACACAGAGTGTTCCTTCACATACATGGAGGATGCTGTTGAAACATGTTTTCTGATTGGTTTGGAGAGGGGAAGATGGCAGACGAGAAAAACACCAGCCAGGGTGTCTCTGCAAGAAAGATAGATTTTAGAAGAAAGTGAAAAAAAAATAAACAGGCAGACAAACACAGATCGGATGAGGGTCAGAAGGAAGGGTGCCTGAACCTATAGGAGATTCCACGGGAAGAAGTTGTAGAGGAGAACTGAAAGGAGAAAGGCCCCCAAGAGGCTTGGAGATGGGTGACAAGGGTAGGTGGAGTGGTTACATTTCCCCTCCATTGCATCTTGGACTGCTGGTGGGCTCCTGAGTGGTTGGAGAGACCTGGCCACACCAGCCCAGAGACAGAGATCCACTGGCTTGAGGTCCTTCTTGCTGGCAGAGACCCAAGAGAAACCGCAGAATAGGGAAGAGCGGAAAAGAGAGAGGCCTACTTCAGACTGCAGGTCTCAGACAGTCCCATCCCCACTCGGCTGAGTGGGGCCATATCAGCCCATCCCTGGCAGCTTTGCCAAGAAGCAAAGATCAGACTTCTGACCTCTGCTAACAGCATTTGTGGAGCTTGAGGACAGGCTCACCCAACCCAGCTCCACCCAGCCTCACATCCACCTGCCCCCATTGAGGTGGAGAATAAGGACACACTTGGCAGTCCCAGGGCCCCACCCACCACCTGAGACACCAGAATGCCTCTCCAGAGGAACAAGAGCTGGTTACAGGACCCAAAAACAACACTGCAACCTGCTCATCTCAGCAAATGCCACCTACTGACATGGAGGTCATTCTGCACACCCTTTCACTGTACTGAGTCTTCATACAGGGCATGGTCGAATCTCATCCACAAACACCACCTACTGGCTCAGAGACTAAACAGGGTGTGCCATTTTCCAAATGAAAATCTAAAGGTAAGAAGTAACAGCTGATCCAGATGGGAAGGAACTAGTGAAAGAACTCTGAAAGTATGAAGAATCAAACAGAAAGCACACCCCCAAAGGGGAACACCAGCTCTCTAGCAATGGAAATCAACCAAATTCAGAACACTTAAATGACAGAAGAAGAATTTCGAACATGGATTGTAAGAAAACTCAATGATATACAAGAGAAAATGGATAAGGAACACAAAGAAACTCCCCCAAAAATCCTGGACTTGGAAGAAAAATTCACTGAAGAAATTGAAATATTAAAGAAAAATCAAACAGAACTTCTGGAAATGAAGAGTTTATTCAAGGAATTACAAAACACAGTGGAAAGCCTCAAGAACAGGGTAGATTAAACAGAATAAAGAATTTCAGGGATTGAAGATAACACATTTCAATTAAATAAGTCAGTTACAGAGATAGAGCAGAGAAATAAGAGAAAAGAGCAAAGTCTACAAGAAATGTGGGATTATGTGAAGAGGCCTAATGTGAGAATTATAGGCATCCCTGAGGGTGAAGAAGAAAATACACAAGAGTTCGATAAGCTATTTGAGGATGCAATAGAGGAAAATTTCCCAGGCTTTGCTAAAAATCTAGATATCCAGGTACAATAAGCTCAAAGGACCCCTGGGAGAGTCATTGCAAACAAGAAGACACCACGACACACGGTCATCAGACTGACCAAAATAACCACCAAAGAGGCCCTCCTACGTGCTGTAAAGTGAAAAAAACAGGTAATCTACAAAGGAAAACCCATCAGAATAATAGCAGACTTCTTAACTGAGATCTTACAAGCAAGAAGAGACTGG
>CAUYSK010054887.1:0-10807 GCA_963575035.1 Avahi laniger | reverse complement strand
ACACATTCTACTAAGCGAGGTATCCCAAGAATGGAAAAATAAGCACCACATGTACTCACCATCAAATTGGTATTAACGGATCAACACATAAGTGCATATATAAGAATTGCATCTATTAGATATTGGGCAGGGGGGAGGGGGAAGGAGGGAGGAGGGGACCGGTATATGTGTACACAAAGAGTGTAATGCACACCACGCAATAGGATGGACATATTTGAAACCTGGACTGAGGGGGAGAAGGGGGGCAAGGGCAACACACATAACCTAAACATCTTTACCCCCATATTATGCTGAAATAAAAAAAAATTATTGAGGGGATTTATATTTTGTTAGTACTAGGTCTTTGAAATTCAGTGTGTACATTACACTTTCATCTCTATTTAGACTGCTCACATTTCAAGTGCTCAAAAGTTACATGTGACTAATGGCTAACATATAGAGAGAGCCTTGGATAAGGGGAAGATTGAGTGGAAATGCAGTTGTGTTAGCCAGGATTCCTCAGCTTGTCCATCTGAGAAATGTACTTCAACTTAGCTTGGGCAAGGAGGGGATAGGGCCTCAAAGATCACTGTTAGATATCAATATCTCTCTTATTTCTTCTTCTTCCACATGCCAGGTCTGTTCTCTTGCCCCAGCTTTCTTCAGAAGCTAGAACTACAACTGCCAGAAGCTTCTGGACTCATATCATCCAGCATCACCCCCAGAGCAGAGAGAGTTCTTCTCCATCAACTTCAGTGTGAAGAAATCCCAGACGAGTGCTCTGATTGGCCCAGACCAGGTACCGTGTCCATATTTGTAGCTAGGAGGGTGGGGTATGGTGTTTGGAATCCCATACCATACTATGCATTATATACTATGTTCCTGAAAGTGTACACTAGAACTGCATGGCTGCAGTGAAGAGGAGACTCAGTTTCCAAAAAAAAGTGGTATGCATTTCCAACAAAAACGGGGAGATGCATGCATACTAGGCCAAGAACACTGTGCCACTGTCTCATAGAGACCAGGGAGAGGGTCTTCCTACAGAATTGGCTCTCAACCAAGTAGCCTTTCTCGGAGACCAATCAGAAAGTGCCAGCACCATAAACACCCCACTGGTCCTGTTTACCCAGAAATAGCTGGAGAAAGGTAAAACCTGGATCCAGATTTCCAAGCTCAGAATTCAGCCTTCCTTTCAATACACAGGTGATTTTCAGTGGAAGTGCTACCACACCCTGAAGGGTGTTTTTAACTTTCTTGGAGCATTTTTGATTGTCACAATGACTGGGGGTGCTATCGGAATGTAATGAACAGGGGTCAGAGATACTAGTCATCTTTCAATGTTTTCAGGCCCTGAAAACTAACTATTTCCCTGGGTCACCATGACTTTTGAATTAAGATAAAAAATCTGCTTCTAATTATCTGAGTCTACAGTCTCACTCTATTTTATATGTAAATATTTTTGCAACGTTTTCATATACATTAAATTTTCCAAAAATACAACCACCATCTAAATCCAGGGAAGACTGCACTTATTTTTATTCCCAATTATACCAAGAATTAGTCATCATTGCAGAAAATCATGTCACCAACAGCAACACTTCTCATGGTATTTGAGTCACCAAAATAGCGCACCTATATTACTCTGCATTTTGTGGGGCTCTCCCCACCACGAATCTAAGTGTATGTGTGTATACTTGTATGTGCATGTGTGGGGAAGGGGGAATGCCAGGACTACCAGGGACTTAAGTGGATACTTTGTGAAAATTTTAAGAAGGCTCCAAGTAGACATGGACCCCCATGGGTCCACAGCTTTGAAACTAAAGCAAGAGCTGAATCAACCACTGGTCCAACAGCCTGGTGCCCCGGCGCAGTGCAGACCACTTACCCACATGCAGCTACCTTGACAGAATTCACTGTGTTTCTCTAGCCCTTATTGCACACTGTCAAATATTTTTAAAGTGTCAACAATACCCGGTTGAATGTTGTCTGCTTCTCTTATAACAAGCGTATTCATTATCAGTAGGTGAGAACATCTGTCTCCTTCAATAAGGCTGCCAGCAGAGCTGTGCCTGAGCATTTACATGTGTGTACCGCTCTACTTTAAACTGGTTTCCTTTCATCTCTTCTTTATATTTCAACTAGACTATTAGATTGCTTTTAATTATGTGTGTCGAGCTTCTGTGACCTACAAATCTCATTTCAGGATAATAAAGGGAACATTATAGAAGATATATTTAAAAGGTAGGCATCGGTGGGGTTGAGAATCTCTGTACTACAGCAAGCTCAGATGGAGGGCCGTAATCAAAGAGGCAGAAGAAGAAATCAGAACAAAAAGGGTATAAGCAACAATGGGTGCAGAGAGGGACTGCACCAGGGCAGAAAGCGAAAGTCAAAGAATAAAGAAGCAGGCGGAGGATGACAGGGGAAGCTGCCTTCTGCAGCCGTCCATCTCTCCCTCTTCTCTACCTCCCTGTAGTCCTGCTCCTCTGCCCCCATTGTCGCCCCCAGCCTGAGGATGATATGAAACGCCCCATGACGATGTACCCCTCTGCCATCCGCAAGAACATCTGCAAGGAATTATGTTCAAGATCCTAAACACAAACTTCCCCCTGGCTCTACCCCTGGGCTGTGAGACGACAACCGCTCAGACAGGGAAATGGAAGTCCACGGCTGGATGCAAGAAATGAAGAGGAAACCCCTACTGGAATATTGCAGAGCAACTATAGAAGGTAATTACGAAGACTAAGCAGAAATGTTGACATATGTCAGACACACCTGAAGTCAGAAAAGCAGAATACTTCATTTTATGCCCCCCATGTTGCAACAATGTTTGTTAAAAATGCAGGATGATGGACAGAAACTTGGCAAGGCAGTGACAGAATATTTTCAAAAAGCAAAAATAATTGCTATGATAGTGTAGTAGGATTTTTTATCAATTTCTTTCTTTAATAGCTTTCTGTTGCAATTAAATTTTTTTTAATCTACTTATTTGCTTCTCTTCTACTTCTCTACCTAATCATCCCTGCTTCCCATTGGTTTATTACTGAACTTTCGGAAACTTCCAAATCAAATGGCTCCTTTCTTCCACTTGATGGTCCTCCTTCAACTTCCCTACAAATGAATTCCTAAGGATTACTGACTGGGATTAGCAATTAGCATCACTTGCATCAATGTTTCAGCCTCAAAATTGTTTCCCACAAATTTCTCTCAATGTTAACATGTTAACATCAGTCAAACCTCTTTGCCTAATGTCAAGGTAAAGCATTTCATTTTAATAACAGGCTGCAGTAAATCTTTAACATGATAGAAGCCTACAGAACACAGGGACCAGATATAAGCATCTTGAGGGAGGGAAAATTAAAACAAGAGTTTAATTTTTGACATGTAGATGATGGCTAAAATTTTTAAATGACATACATAAGAATCCTATGTATACAACCATAAGACAGTGTATTCAAGCTTATGCAGGAGACCTCCAGTGGCTAACTCACGTTATCTGTTTCCCCTCAATCCAAGAAGAAGCGAACATGTAGTTCTATTTTATTGACCACAGAAAATCAGACACATCTAACTTCATTTTCCCTGATTTTTCCACATCCATCAAAACTGTTGACCAACCGTTCTCTCCTTAAAATCCTTCCTGTTTTTTTGGTTTTCACAAAACTGTACTGTCCCGGTTTGCTTCAGGCTACTTGCAGGCCTGGACACTTTCACTGTTTAGGAGGAGGAAACAGGGAGGAGAACTGCCTCTCTAACCGGAATTCTGATCAGTAACAAATTGGGTGGGTAAAGTAGAACCTCTGGCTGGTCATCAGAACACTCTAGGAAGCGATTGCAGGGGAGGGTCAGACATTTGCCTCAAACTGAAAGAAATTACATGTCAAAGAATTCAAAGAAAGGTAGTGTTTTCCCTCGGTCACAGACTCCAAAGAGATTTTGAAAACTCACTTGCGGTGAGTTTCACACCCCCTGCATCCCTTGGTGAGCTGTCTGCTCCCGCCACTTTCTGTCCCCAGCACCCCCCCCCTGCCCCATCACCCCATGCACTCCCTCCACCTCCCTCCTGCCCTTCAGCCTGGAATTGCCCTTCCCACACCTCCCCACGCACAAGCCCTATCTTACTTCAAAGCCCAACTCAAGGCCTTTTTCTACAAAGTTTTTACAAACTGCCACAGCCTCCTCTGAACTTCCTGTTTGTATTTTTTTATTTGGCACCTAGCATAGGCTAGTTTCATGTATTAATACTACTTGTTTTTGCACATGAGACAAAGCCCCCAAACTGAATCAGAAGCTCCTAGAGCAGAAACTCTGCCTTTTCACTGTCCATAATCCTCATAGTCTAAAATAATGGCCGAGTGATGTCACAAAGCTAATAATGGTACTTACTGTCACTTCCTGACAGCCTATTCTTTGCCGATGAGAAAAGTTAGAACCTGGGATCTATACTTGTCCATTCCCCAGCCTCCCTTTGAGTCACAGGGTCAAACCTGCTCAAATTTGGTTTCTTAATCTTTAAGTGAGCCACAGATACGACATAGGTGTGGCTTACAGCTCGATGAGTAAGTCTTCACAAATGCTTTGAGCGCCCCGGATGAAAGATGCCGCTTATTAATGTTACTCTTCAGCGGATGTTGTCTCGCTCCTGGCATGTTTTGTGGAAAAACAAACAGACTGCCTCGGTTCTCCAGGCATCTCACTGACCCGTCTGGAGTTCTCCTGGGACTCCGTGCCCTCTGCCAGCTATGCAAACAGGACCTAGACTCATTCCTACATGGGGCTGGTTCACCTTCCTCCTCTTCCTGCTCCAGACAGTTCTCAGGCACAACAGAGAGAACCAGCCCAAAAAGGAGTGTGGGACTAAATGAAAGAGCCATTAAATTAAACCTAAAAAATTCACACAAGGGCAGTTGCTAATTGCAGGGAACGTTTTAACTTTAACTCACGGCTAAAGCATCTGACCCTGCTGATGGCACCAGATACAGACCTTCCGCGACCCTCCGAGGGCTACAGTTTCTGAGGGCCAGCGCACATTAGAACAGACTGGAATTTTTAACCAAATTAAGAAAAGTAACGTAAAACATGAAACTGTGATGTGTCGTCCCCCCTTCTCTGCAAAAAAAAAATTTTCTTGGATAAATTTGGGAACCACCCTAAGCCTCACTTCTTTGTTCTTTAAAAAATGAAGAGTCTAACCTCTTGTAAAAGTGGTATCCAAAAACAGTTTTTACAATGCCTTCTTTTGTTAAGCGTTTTCCTCCCATCTACAGCTATAGTTGTTGGACTGGGGATAATGAAAGCAATTCATCAGAGATGAGAATGTTCCTCCTCCCAGATTGGTTAATGGGTTCTCAATTAAACTAACAATATAAATTTTTTAACTTTCACACTTTTGAAAAAATTCTGACAGATGTTTTCACTTGAGGAGTGGGTTTTGAGCTCTAATGTGTTGTTTTCATTGTTCTGTTTTAGCCATTCTTTGAGGGCAATCTATATTTTCCTAGTGCCTTGTCCTGTGTCTTGTTTTGCCTACCCATTAATAGTGGTGCAAGGCTGCTACCGCCCATGATGCTCTCTAGTTCTCATGCTTAGGAGAGTTAACAGCTTGCTAAATAAGACACTAAGTAAGTGTTAATAAGCTGTCACTTATAAATTATTTGAAAATGAGAGGGTCTTTTAATTGTGTTCATATTTACTAAATATAATATTCATAGTTTAAGGAATATTTTCATCCAGTCATGCAGCAAATGTATCCAGTAGCTCTATAGCCTTGCTTTGGGAGTGGGCACCATCACTGCCCTCAGGGAACTCACAAGTAATCAAGCTTTGCACTATAATGATAAGCTATAAGTGGCATAAACAGTAAATGCTAAGAAAAAAAACATACCACACAAGAGATTTGGGAAGAGGATCTGTCCCCAGTGAGGAATAGAGAACAGTCAGGGAAGACTTCCATAGTCCAATGACTCTTGAATTGAATCTTTAAAATAAGCCACAGCATTAATAATAATAGTAACAATGCCCAACCAAGGACAAGGCCTTGCACCTAGCTCTTCACATGTATCACCTCGTTTATCATCATCACAACTCAGATAGGATCTTCATGTTACAGGTGAGGAAGCTAAGTCTTAAAAAAGACAAGAAACTTGATGAGTATCACGCAGCAAGTATGCGATTGTTCCAAACAATATCAGTGGGGGACACATTCATTTTCCGTAACTCATCCACCAAGGCCAATTGAATTTAGCTCTTATTACTAGACACATTTAAAAAGAAAAGAGATCAAAGGAGAAAAGAGAAGTAAATGTATTAAATGTCTCATTCCCACTACCCTTCCCCATCTCATCTCACCACCACCGCCACCGCCCCCGCCACCCGACATCCCACCAGGACCCCAGGACAGAATATTTTCAGCCTGGACAATCTTTCTAGGACAGATTCTGGGAGGTAGGTTATGTTTTACTTCTTGGAAACAAAGCCTTCCAATCCAAACCATATTTAATATTTTAACCTAAACCTTTTCAGAATGACTCTCGCCCTACTTTTTCTAAAGGCAAAATAATAATAATTTTTTAAGGAATTCCCTTCAGTGGTTAAAGCAGGATTTGAATCCAGGTCTGTTTGAATTCTGAGTCCTCCATAATAAACCATTATAAAAGCATTTGTTTCATATATACTTCTATATATTTATTTATAACATACCAGCCACCTTTCAGTTTGCATATAAATTAGCCTAATACCTTTCTTCTTTGTTCAGAGATTCTATTTCTCAAGACTTCAATCAATTTGTGTCTGCTTCTGGCCCCTCCATTGAATTCATAGCCCCTGATATGTACAGCCCAGAAGTATTAACAACCACCACCTGCCAACATTAGATTGAGGAGCAGGAAAGTGAATTATAGAAAAAATATAGTTGCATAAAACTTTCTAAATGTAAAACTAAATAATATATTTTTTATAGATTATACATATGTGGAAAAATATAAGAATATCAATGGAATGATAAACACACAATTCAGGGTAGTGGTTTCCTAGGGAGGTGCATGGGGTGGAAAGGAAATGAGATTGGGGAGAAAGATTCACGTGGAAGGAATTAAGATTTATTGGTGATGTTCTAGTTTTTACACTGAATAGTGTATACATGGTGTTATTTTGCTAGTGTTCATATTATAAATTACTTACATGGATGAAAAATTTTCACAATTTTTCAAACAAGCCAATAAGTTGCTCACTGCAAGAAAAACATTAATATTCATCCTTTATACCAAAGCTTACATATCACCATCTTGAAGTCACTTCTACCCACATGGCCATCAGATACAATCTCCCCAAAAGAAGCCACTCTGCAACTCTAAACAGACAGAGTTCAGCGAAAGCTCACCGTTGCCCATAATCACGAAACGGCTGCTTTGACAACTGCTGAAAGCAGTACTGATTACTACGGGAAGATTCGCTGGTTATTCTCTCCATCTCCAAGGCATTGAAAAGGAAATATGAAATTTTAGAAGCCACCGTTAACGGTCCAAATGATACCCTTGGTTTTTGTTTTGTTTTATTTTGTTTACTAGAACTCACCTAGCCATCTGTGGGAAATTGTTCTGGGAACACAGCCATTATTATATTCAATGTTTTGTTCTCTGGTTTTAATAAATTAATGAGACATTAACCAAATTCACACATGATAGACCACAACAAACTCACGAGGTCTGAGGATCTGGACCCGTCCTGTCAATGACTGTCACCACCCAGGTGCACCTCTCCTCACCTTCCTGCAGTGTTTTGATGTGCCAAACTATGAAAAGGCTACCATACACACAAATGTTAAAAGAAATGTGACCTATGTCTTACAGACTAAGGGTTCCTCATTAGGGTCAGCAATAATTTTACATAATAAGCATATTAGCTTTACCACAAGTTTCTAAGGGAGAATGATAGAAAATGGGAAATAAGTAAAAAACAGAGTTCTGAACAAGGATCTTACATAAGAGGAAAGATGGATTTGTTTTAATTATTCCATCCAGATCCAGAAAGCAGCAACCTTTCCTAAGCATCCACGGAGGAAGAAAAAAAAGAAAGAAAAGATCATTGTTTCTTGGTTAAAGCAATGCAATCTGGTTCTGGTAGAGGGAAACCTTCAAATCAGGTCGATCAATTCTCATTAGTTCTACTAAACCATCCCACCTTCATAAAAAGTTGTTTTGCTCCCTATCCCCCTGGCCATCCTAAGGGAAAGACTTTTTTCTTAATATTTGAAAATAACTGTCCCACCAAATGATCCCTCAATAACACACAGATCATTTGTTTTCTTACTGTTGGTTCATTTATTTTAACACATACTAACACCAAGATATGATATCTTTTTAAATTTTTTTTATTTCAGCATATTACGGGGGTACAAATGTTCAGGTTATGTATATTGCCTTTGCCCCGCCCAAGTCAGAGCTTCAAGTGTGATCATCCCCCAGACAGTGCACACCGCACCCATTAGGTGTGAATATACCCATCCTCTCTTCCCCCCTCCCACCTACCCAACACCTGATGAATGTCACTACTATATGTGCACATACGTGTTGGTCAGTTAACACCAATTTGATGGTGAGTACATGTGGTGTTTGTTTTTCCATTTTTGGAATACTTCACTTAGTAGAATGGGCTCCAGTTCTATTCAGGATAATACAAGAGGTGCTAGATCACCATTGTTTCTTTGTGGCTGAGTAAAACTCCATGGTATACACAGAGGACCATAAGATGTGAGCTTTATAGATCAATTTGCATGGCAGAATTATCTGTCATAATCATTGTTAACATCAATAACTCCTTTTTGAACCCCGTGTGATTTTCAAAATGATATTAGGAGGATGAGAAAAACTCTGGTCAACGATTCAAAATTAAGTTTCATCCAAATCACAACTGCTCTTTAAAAAGGCATAGGTACAAAATAGACAAAGACCCAATGAATCAGCCACAAGAGATATGTTAACACATTTTTATAGGATCCTTGTAAATAGGACGCAGTAAACATGAGACAATATCTTTCTGAGTCTGAACTTCATAGTGTCTTTCTGAGTCTCATAGTTTGGTGGCCACCAGCTGGTGGTACAGGAGGAGGAAAATCCACTTCCTGTTCAATCCAAAGTAGCATAACATGACAGCAGAGACTTTGGACCTCAAAACAAAAGACTCAGGTGTGAATCCTTGCCTTTACACTTCAGGCAACTTACTTGACTAATATGAATCCATTTCCCCACCTGAAAAGTGAAGAGGTTTAAACCATAGTTTGTTGAGGATTAAATGAGATGGTCCTGGTAGAAAGTAGGTGTTCAAAAATGCTAATTATCCTCTATAAGATTTCTTTCACTTTCTCAACCAGCCTTCTATCTCCAAGCTCATTTCAAATTGCCATCAAACTTCCTCTCTGTAGTAGTCAGGACTCTTTCAATTGCAAACAACAGATACCTAACACAGAGTGGTTTAAGCAAAAAAAGAACATATAGAGAGACCATATATAAAAAACGAACTCTGATTTACAACCTCTGCAGCAGGTATCCTAGAAAGCCAAACCACAACCCCTGCAGCAATCAGCCTGAAACATTCAAGACTTGGTCAATAATTTCCAGCTCCCCTAATTTTTTGACCCTACTTCCAACTTAGGACCAACCAGAAGAAACCAAATATGTTTCTATCACCTACCTCAGAGGATGCCCTAGTTCTAGTCAGCTGCCTCCAGTCTCCTCATGCCAACAACCTCCAGTTAGGGCACACCTGAAGCCTTCCATTTTTCTACTGCTAAGCTTTCCCCCTCCTCCACTTGCCTTTGAGTCTCTGCCAAACACAGGTGATGGTGGCTGACTCCTTTGCAAACACTGCATAAATAGCCTTCACTGGTTCTCATTTGGGTGGTCTTTCTTTCCGCCACGTGAAACCCAGGGGAGGATGAAAGGATGGCCCGGCTGGATCCAGCAGTTCAAGTGATGCCCCGCTATAAATCTTTCTCTCTCCATGGCTTGCCTCAGCCTCCTTCTGGGTGTCGGTGCTATTCTCCCCTTCTAGAATCAGGCTTCTTCCAAGCAAGTAGGCAAAGGACCAGGCTTATGTGGTACAACTTAGGAACCAGAGCAGCAAAAGAATTCCCCTCTCCCAACTTCTCTCATCAGTAATATCCTCAACCACTGCTGTCACCACCATCACTCATCCCCCCTCCAGTCTTCATCCTGCCCTCAGCATGTTAGAGAGACTCACAGAGCTCCTGCTCTTGGGGATGGTTCCTTTCCCAGCCTCAGCACTACCCACCTTACCCTCAAAAACTGCCTCAGAGAAGGCTCTGGTCATCACTGACCTCCACTTTCCAAATCCAGTGGTCAATTTACACTTCTCACATTATATGGACTGACTGCCTACCTTAACCTAGAAAGCCACCACAACTAATCCCACAGCCAATGATACTGTTTCTCCTTTCACTAAGAAACTATTAATAAAAGCAACTGATAGAAAACAGCCTTATTTTCTCATCAGCAACTTTACCAACCTAACTTCATCTGTACCCTATACTCTGACTGACCCAATGACAAAAGATGAACTGTGCCTAATCCTAAGTCCAAACCTTCCACTTGAGACTGACCCCATCCTCTCTTACCTTCTCAAGGTCTTTGCTATTACAGTAATTCCCTCTCTGTCCTACATCTTCAAATTTCCCCTTTCTATGGGATCATTCCCACCAGCATATGTGCATGCTGTAATATCTCCTCATTAAAAAGCAAAACAAAAGGAGTATGAAGATACCTCAAAGAACTAAAAGTAGAACTACCATTTGATCCAGCAATCCCACTACTGG
>CAUYSK010054886.1:0-10583 GCA_963575035.1 Avahi laniger | reverse complement strand
GCCATCTCACTTTCTCCCCCGTCCCAGCCCCGGCCACCGTCAACAGTTCGGTGTGCACTTCCCACGTGTCAACTCAGAACACACACATGTCAAGTAGAATCATGCCTTGGTTCTAGGATTGATTTTTTTTTTTTTTTTTTTTTGAGACAGAGTCTCACTCTGTTGCCCTGGCTAGAGTGAGTGCCGTGGCGTCAGCCTAGCTCACAGCAACCTCAAACTCCTGGGCTCAAGTGATCCTCCTGCCTCAGCTTCCCGAGTCGCTGGGACTACAGGCATGAGCCACCATGCCCGACTAATTTTTTCTATGTATTTTTAGCTGTCCAATTAATTTCTTTCTATTTTTGGTAGAGACGGGGGTCTCGCTCTTGCTCAGGCTGGTCTCGAACTCCTGAGCTCAAACGATCCTCCCACCTCGGCCTCCCAGAGTGCTAGGATTATAGGCATGAGCCACCATTCCCAGCCCTATAATTTCTTTTAACCAAATAATTTGTCTTCCAGTATATGGGCCTATCTCTTTGTTCTTACCTGCTTCATGGTATTACTTAGTATGGAAACCATGATTTATTTAATTACTTCCTTATCGATGGATGTTTTGGGGTCCCCTCTACCATTTTCTTTTTTTTCTTTTTTGCTATTATACCTTGGGTGACTTTTTTATAAGGTGAACTTAAGGTGAGTTGGATTTCTTCTTCATTCTTCTTTTTCGTTGATTTGAAGTCTTGGCCCATTTGCTCCTGAGCCGGACCCCCTCATGTTCTGGCAACCTCGGCCCCCTGCCCAGCCCTCCTTCCCGGTCCCATGCTGGTGCAACGTGGTGATGAGTCACTTCCCTCTGCTTCCCCTGACGCCCTCCCTTCTGCGTGTGGCAGGCCCGGCTCACTTCAGGGCTGGAACTCCCAGTGCCGCCCTCTCCTGCCCTCCCCGCTCTCCTTTCCCTCGGCGGCCCTTGGGACAAACAGCTTGCTGGGGTGTGAGTGAGTCACCTCCTAGGGGAGGCCCCTCCAGCCTGCTCTTTCCTGGCAGGCTGCTCCCTGTGACCATCCACTTCTGTCAACCCTTTCTCTTGTCCGTCCCGATCTTATTTGTCCATTTATACTTGTTCATTGTCTCCTCTGAACCTGGCTTTCTGAGGGCGTTTCCAATCCCACCGCCAGCCTGGAGCCCTCCGTGCTCGCTGTTCTCTTCCAGTTCTCTTTCTTTCCCTCCCCAGCTCCAGGCTTTGTGTTCCAGCCCACCCCTCCCCGCAGGCTCTGCAGCCCTCAACCCGCCCGGAGCTCTCCAGTCCGACAGCCTCTCCTCTTACTAATCTCTTTGCCCAGCGCTGTCTTCCGTAGCCAGCCAGGTCTGCACAGGCGAGGGGAAGAAGGTTGGCAATTGCCTAATGAGTCTGCACAATGCAGACAGCCAATTAAAATGTCCTTGACACAGAGGATCCCCTTCGCTCCGCTGAAAGCTGAGCTCCAATGAGGCCTGCCCTTCACGAAATCTGTCACACCACCTAGACTATTGGGGTGAGGAAAACTGATGTTTATCTCACTAGCAAGTGAGAGTTTCAGCAACCTCTGGCTACCATCCCCCAAAATAAAAGATAGTTGAATACACCCACAAATAAGCAAAAAAAAAAACCACACCAAAAAAAACCCCCAAAAACCCCTCTCTTAGAATTGGTGTATAATTGTGAACTGCAATCCATCCCTAAAATAGGAATTCCTACGGAAAGTGTCGTTTGCATGGCAACTGAAGGCCCAGCACCTATAAAAATAGGTGTGTCCTTTTGCAAAACACAGAGCAGAACTGAGTACAGTAGCTTTTGTAACTTCAAAGGCCTGGACATTCTCCCCTCTTGCCTTGTTCAAAGACTCAAATAGAGAAATTCTAGGGAATAAAAACACAATTAACAAGCACTGGTTAGGTGTTCAGGGTGGTTAAAGACAGAAGCCACATCTCTGACCACAACATATTTGCTTTCTTTTCTTTCTTTTCTTTTTTTTTTTTTGAGACAGGGTCTTGCTTTTGTCACCCCCAGCTAGAGCGCAGTGGTGTCATCACAGCTCACTGCAGCCTCCAACTCCTGGGCTCAGGCCATCCTCCTAAGTGACTAGGGATGACAAGCACCACCACCCTTTTAAACCCCAAGGAGGTGCCTTTCTAAAGGCACTTTGATTTCGTGGATTTAGAGACCTAAGGTTTGGTCCCAGGCACCAGCTCCACCCTCTCCTTAGCTGTGTCTTCAGGTGGTGCCTCGGTCTCCTCCCCTCCCCAGCCAGGAGCAGGATAACCACCTCCCAGCATTGTGATAAGAAATACCCTATTTGTAAAATTGCCTTAAAATGAAACACAGTAAGTCCCTGATGGGTTCTAATGTGACTAAAATTACCAGTGCATTCCGTTTGTTGAATTATGCAAGAAATGCTCATAGATATGGGGGACACATTTAAGCTTATGAAATCAATTAAGGAAAATATCACAAAACACTAAATTTTCCATGTTAAAGAAAGATTTCAGTAAACTTTCAAAATGCCTTCTTCATATTTCTCATTTGTAAAGAGCAAGGTCTAGGACTTATCTGGTCCCACAGACCTTCGGGTCTAGCAAGAAAACCCAAGGGGAGGGAACCAGCCGGCACATCCGCACAGAGACTCCTTTGGGAGCATCACCTGGACAGCAAGGATGTCCCTTCAGACCCCCTGGGCGGGGGGGACAGGCACCTTTTCCCTGTTTCCCTGCAGGGTGCCTCCTCTGTGGTTCTCGTCTTACTGTGGTGTGAGAAGTCCCTAGGAAGTCCCTAGGGCACAGTTTCCGGGCGAGGGCCAGGACGCGGATGCCGGACTGTCTTGAGCTGGCGGACCTTGGACAAGTCCCAGAGCCTCCGAGCTCCAGCTTCCTGAACTATAGAATGAGAACAATAATACCAACCTTGTGGGAAATGTATGAAGAGTAAGTAACAAAACATAACTGAAAATGGTTTGTAAATTTTGCAGCACTCTATAAAATAAGCCATTATTATCATTACAGAGGATTTATTATGCGTTTGACTCAGTTGGAACATAAGGATCCACTCTTAACTCTGCATGCTGCCCTCTCTCTGCTCTGAGGCGGGCGCAGAGCACTGCTGTCTGCTTGGCCACTGGGTTTCCGATGGAGCCGCCCCTCTGGGGCCAGGGCTGCTCTGTCCCAGCTCCTCTGGCGTCTGCTCTGCCTCCCTTCTGCTCTCTTCCCCTCCGTGCTCTTTTTGCTGAGACCCTTGAAATTTGCTCCGTACTGTCTAGCATGTTTCCCGGTGGATCTCTTTCATGGCTTCCCTGGGCCCTAATTAAATCATCCCTTCTTCAGAAGCCAGTTTCTCCAAACAGCTGCTTGTTCATCCACGGTTCTCTTGGAGACGGCTCCCTTCTTTTTCTCCTTTGATTCCTCCTGCAGCTTTGGAGTCTCTCTTCCTTTTGCCTTAGCCTTCTCCTTCCCCTCGAGGTAGTTCTTTCCTCTCCATCTTCAGCTATCATCCATCCTCCAAGGAAACCTTCAAACAACTGTGGTATTGGCATTTCTAACACCCCCTTCAAGTTCCAGAACTCTTCTTTTCTGGACACACAGTCTAATTCTAGGAGAAAGAAGGGACTGCATTTCCCCAGCGGTCCTTGTCCTCGTGGTTCCAAAGAGAGTCAGCTTTGTTTGGGAAAGAGTGGATGGTCAACCTTCCCTTGCTCTCTCCTACCGACAGCAGGTCAATAACGCTCCTGCCCGTTTGCGAGTGTTTGCGAACACACATAAACGTGAGGAATGTTATCAAAAGCTGTTAGCCAGAGAAGCAGAATTGTGCTTGTCGAGAGACGGAGGGAAAGAGAGCAGTATTTGCATCACAACAGTGTAAGTGGAAAGCAAAGAAGACGTAGATGAGGTGAAGCCGAAGGACCAGGAGACGGGAGAAGGAAAAAAGAAAGGAACCTTCTTCAAAGGAATTTTTTTTTAAATAAAAGTTTGTTTCCATTTTCCATGGAGGTGAAATCTAATATCTGGGTTCAATTCAGTGCTTCGCCTGTAAGTTCTTGCTTTTTTCTTTCTCTTGTGTTGTTTTTGCTGTTTTGAGGTGTTTTAGACGGATAGCCGAGTCTAGGTGCAGGTGTAATGGGCCGTGTATTAGCCAACCTCGGACTGCTTATTATTGGAAAGATTTCCTTACCACGTCTTAATGTTTCACTTCTTCTCTGCTCTCAGCACTATTTTTACAGGATTTATTCTACCCCCATCTATACACAACCGAAGTAATCAAAGCGTCCAGTGCTTAGGAAGCACGTGTGGTCGGAACCACAGTACAGAAGGTGGATTCACGTCTGTGATGCTTTCCCTTTGGACCAATTAGAGCTACTGGCTGAAAACAACAGAACCAACTAAGGACAACTCAGAGGAATTCGCCAAAAGCTGACCTCCAGGAAGACTGGAGAACCAGGCCTGACAATGGGCCCAAACCAAGGCTGTCTGGGCACCCAGGACACCAACCAGGCTGCCTCGGGAACAGTCTGGCTGATAAGCCCCGATGGCACAGCCTCCAGGGGACACTTGCCTTCGCTTCTGTGAATAAACTCTGACTGCCTCTGTATCTGTGGCACTCCCTGCTGATTCAGAGGCTTAGGCAGGGGTTTCCAATGGCTACCTTGGCTGTGCGCCCACGCCACACTCCCTGGGAAGAGGGAGTACTGCTTCAGCCTCCTGTGGAGGAAGACAGGGTCCCTCCCCGCCCAGGATGCCTCACTGGGGAGACTCAAAACAGGTTGGGGAGTTTGGGGGTGGGCAACCAAAGCAATGGCCCAAGTCCACTATAGCCCACCCTTTTATTGGCCGATATCCACACACGGCCCTCCTCCTATACTTAACACTTCCCAGGAAGAGCACCCAGAAGACATACTTCTCTCTGTCCGCGTTGTCTATGAGCAACCCTGCTTCCCTGGATCACTGGGATCCGGGGCCCCAGCCAACACTCCGACTCCCGCTTTCCTATTTGCCTGATGACACAAGGAGAGAAAATACCAGGCTGCTATATTAGCTTCCATTTCAGTATGTCTCACGGTGGAAGCATTTCTCCCTACTATTAATAAAGCCTCTAAACTGGCAGAGACTAGATTCATGCGGATAGGAAGCAAACACATTTGTGAACGGGTCATTGGGTATGATTATGCCCACTTATACCTCTTGCTTCTTAGCTCTGTATTTTGGCTATGGGAGGGACCAAACCACGATTCAAAGCGTGTACTATGTCCTGCAACATAGCAGCACACCGTCTCTGACAGTGTTGTAATTATGGCTTTGGTGACCCATGCCACGCCACTGTTCTGTTAGACTTCTCGATAATGGGGTACATGACAAGACTATTGGATCTCGTGGCAGAAGTCCATTTCCTGTTTCTTCCACTATAAAGTGATGTTTGTGGAATGCCTTGGTGATCTTTAAGGCATTCGTTGACTTCACATTTTATGTTTAGCAGAATCAAAGAAGGTGAGCACAAATCCAGGATAAGCATCTACTCCAGTGAAGACAAATAGAGGCGCCATTCCTGATAAACCTGTGCCCGGGTAGCTGGTGTTGCTGGTATCATACAAGGTCTCCATCCTGTCACCATGACCTTGGCTCCTGGGCCCAATGCCCAAGCCCAGGGGTGACAGAGAAGGAAGCTCCCTGACATCCACAGGGAAGATCGCCTCACCCACCAGACTTAAAGCCTTTTGTGACATGGAGGTCTTTTGATAAGAATTCATACGGGACACACGTACACCGCCAGAAATGCCTCCCTCCCGCAGTTATTGAGAGGAGTCAATGAGTATGGGAGTGTGAAATCCGTGGCACACGGTTCGTGTTCAATAGACGGCGGTTATTATTGCTAAAGAACACAGTATATACACACCTAAATACATCTTAAAACTATGTTGAAAAAATACAATAGAGAGAAAATATGAAGTATACCATTTGTGGAGTGCATAAAACAACACTCAAAACAGGCTCTGGAACAAAAAGAAACCATGTCTATTTTCTAAGAAAGCTTTTACTGACTTTGATCAAATCCAATACTAATTAATCAGAAAAGAGCAGGGCGTGAAGGCTCATACCTGTAATCCTAGCTCTCCGTAAGGCCAAGGCTGGAGGATTGCTTGAGGCCAGGAGTTGGAGACCAGCCTGAGCAAGGGTGAGACCTCTTCTTTACTAAAAATGGAAAAATTAGCTGGCCAGGGTGGTGTGCGCCTGTAGTCCCAGCTGCTTGGAAGACTGAGGCAGGAGGATCGCTTGAGCCCAGGAATTGGAGGTGACTGTGAGCTAGGCTGACGCCACTGCATTCCAGTCTAGGCGACAGAGCAAGACTTTGTCTCAAAAAAAAATAAAAAAAAAAAGGAAGGGGTATTTTCATTTTGAAAACAAAGTTACAATGTCAAGTTCCGAAGCTGTGGTTGCCTAGAACTTTATGATTATATCATATTCGTGGGTATATGTAAATTGCAGTGAAGTTTATTCACGTGATACAGAAAACCTCAAAAGGGAAAGTATAACAGATTTTCTGTAAAGGGAAGTGTTTTGTAAGTTAGTACTTTACTTTCATGTGACTCTTTTCCCCACAATGATCAAACCACTTTGTTGGCGTCTGTGGTCACCACTTTACAAGATGAGCAATAAATTGCACTAATGATCCAGTTGGTATTCATCGCGCTGGGCATTGGGTGGGTGGTAGGTCTGGGACAGAAAGGAAGATCAATCGCTTCAGCTTCTGTGGAGCCACGATCGATCCGCATGCAGCCGCGTGGCGCTGACGCCGCGCGCACGGCAGCAGAGTGACACACGGAGCACTGACCCCCAGACACACGGCGTGACGGTGCCCTGAGTCCTCGCTCCTAGAAGGGGAAGCACCGCTCCAGGCAGGCGGGGGAAGGCAGAGGCTGGCTCAAGGGAGAGCGGAGGAGCCCCCAGCAGCCAGGAAAGATGGGCTGAGGTGGGAGGAGGGTCTTAGGGTGACTCTTCATGTGGAGGACAGAGCTGGTCAGGAAAACCAAAGGTCACCACTCCCAGGCTCCTAACATTACGCGGAGACCCACTTTCTTGATATCTCATAAATCACAGAATTTCCCAGATAAATTAGCTCATTTAACCACCCCCTTCGCTGCCGTCACTAAACATTTCCCCAGAGTTTCCTGCTCTTACCACAGACAGCAGAGGTGGAAACACCTAAATTGCACCAACGACAAATAGCTGAAGTGTTGTCAGTTTGAAAACCCCGAGACAATTTGCAGCACTTTCTCCAGCACTGCAGATCTGTCCCCAGCATCCAGCCCTTAGACCTTCATCCTAGCTCTGCCTCGACACTTCCCTGCAGTTTCCTCTCCGCACCCTTTGTGGGCGTGTGTGCGCGCACACATGCTGCCGTAGATGCCTCGATCGCCCACGATTTGCATGTTTTCACTCTCCCCATGTATGTTATCATGGTAGCAGGCACATAACTGGTTCCCAATAAACACTGGCTCAGTGTTTGAGAACAATTTATGGCTAAAGATACCTGTGTGCTAAACCTTCGTTCTCTACTTCTGGGTGACCTTCAGGGACATCCCTTGCTCTCAGTGTTAATGTTGCTAGTACTTTCTGTTCAACCTGAAAAGGATCCACGAATCGTTTCCCACACAAACCAGCCATGCACGGATAGTTTTACTTCTAAGTGTTCGTTGTCGTCTTTGAAGTGTGACTTGAGGAGCTGGGCTGTTATGCCTCCTCCCCTGCCGCCTGAACTTTAGCCATTAGACGTGCATCCCCCCATCCTTGGTGTGTCACCTCCCCTACAGCTCAAGGCCTTTCCCTGAGCTGCAAAGAACCCTGAGCAGCCCTTGGGAAAGCCTTCAGCCCCACGAGACCTCATGTGAGTCACTCAAACTCTTCCTCTGCTCTGAACACGGGGACACCGCCGGCAGCCTCGGGAAGGTGAGGGCGCCGGGCTCTGCGCGGGCAGGCGCTGAGTCGCTGTGAGTGCCGTGACTTCCCTGGCTGGTCAACTGTGAAACGGAGCTTGTGCGGCTGCGCTGCCAGCCCGATGCCGGTCACCCAGCGCCAGCAACCACCCCGACCCTGCTCCAAGGCACCTTCCCTCAGCATCGTGCCGCTGGAACACTTTTAATCCAACTCATGATGAGAAATACATTTTACATCGTGAATCCAACACACATATAACTTAAATAAAAGTTTTATGAGATAATAGTCTTCCTAGAGCACTGCAGTTGGATATTTTCTATTCAATTCTATCTTGTTTTCTATAAATTGCTGATTTTTGCATCTACGTGTAACAACAACAAAAATATTGCAGATTGAGGCCCACTAAACAGCCGCCGTGGCCAGCACCGGGCTGGGGTCATGGCGTGAGCTACAGCACGCTGCCGTCAGTGGCGGGCAGGCGTTTTCCCCGGGTCCCTCCTGTGTAATCCACTCGGAAGCTGCACCCCACCATCATGTGGGCTCCCTGCTGCACCCCATCATCGTGTGGCCCCCATGAGCGCAGCTCCTCCAAGGGTACGGCAGAGGGACAGCTGCCCTTTCGCCCTCACGGGTCCATGTCTGCCACGGCACGTGGCTGAATGTGGGCATCAAAACATTTGTTTTGAAATCGGAGTGACTAAAAGAAATTACATTAGAGGACCCAACCCCAAGAAGTTAGATCCTTCAAAGGCGGAGGGCCCCTGCGGTGCCGCTCGCCCTCCTGCCTCCTGCCCTGAGGATTGCTCCTACGTCGGCGCACCTGCGTATTCCACCCCTCCACTCCCACCTAGGAAACCCCACCCGGGGCCAGAGGTGTGATCCCCCCCAGCAGGGACCGCCTATCCCCCACAGTGCGACTCCACATCCTGTACTCCGGATAGTCGGGGACTCGGGCCCCCCAGGACCCGCCCGGCCGTCTGGGGGCTGTTATATGTCATGTCACGTGACGAGGTCCCAGGTGGGTGTGAGCCTTTAGGCCAGGAGCTCTTCTCCAGTGTGGCTTTTAGTGTCAGTGTGGGCACCTTCCCTCCACTTTCCAGCAGGGAACTCTTGCGCCAGACACGCGCCCTGACGTTACCCGCGGACAGGCAAGAGGCAGTTTCCGGGCGGCTCAGCCTAAATCCCAGCTGTGCGGGTCTCCTCAGAGGCAACCTGCTCAGGCTCTCACGCAGGGCGGCATTTAGCTCCTTCCTTCGTTTCCCTGCGTCCCTCCGCACCTTCTCCCTCCAGACCGCCTGGTGAGAAGACAGAGGCCTTCGCTGGGCTGCACGGCCCGGATGCATCGCCCTCAGCTGCGCAAAGAGAAGCTCCGGTTCTTGTAAGACTCCGCAGATTCGTAGCCACGGGCCCTTCCTCTCCATGGCACTGCCATTTCCAGCCACAAATGATTTACGTAAAAATCCAACGAAATAATGAATAAGACAAATTATCCTTATTTTTGAATTGCAAATATCTTGTACCTTAGTCCCTATACCCCAGTAGGGGCGCATTTACCAGAAAATTTGCAAGTGGAGAGTTCAGAGAAGGAGGGGTGGTATGTCAGGAAGGCAGAGAGCGTAGGAGGAGGCAGAAAAGATTGACGAGGTATTGAAAAATGAGGATAAACATTGACGGTTTGATGGTTTGGCCTCAGCCCGAGAACTCCGAGGGGCCCCAGCTCCCCACCGGTGCTGCCGCGGCCCGGCTCCTGCGAGGCTGCGCCTTTCGTTTCTTCTGAGCCTCCTCAGCCCCTCCAGCCAGGCCCAGAGCCGCATCCTGGGTCTCAGAGACACAGCCCCTGCCCTCAAGGAGCTCACTGCTTAGTGGAGGAAGGAGTGTAAACAGTAACTATAGGGTGTTACATAATAATAACGTAAGTTATTATAACAGAGACGGTGCTACTGCTGGGAGCAAATCAAGGAAGGCCTCTTTGGGGAGGCATTTGGGTGGAGTGCCAGATGGTGAATAAGGGTCGGTCAGTGGACAAGGTGTGCAGGAAGGGCGCTCAAGGCAGAGCACTCAAGGCAAAAGCACAGTGTATTTTGGAAATGTCTTCAGTCTTGTGGAAATGGAGGCAGACATGGCCAGGTTGGCAGGGAAACTCTTCTGAAGACTCTTGCATGCCGTGCCAGGGGCTTAGGTTTATCTCTTGGGAGACAAGCTATTATGTAAGATTTTAAGCAAGTGGGTAATAGTATCAGATTTGCACTTTTGTTTGTTTGGTTTTTGTTCGTTTGTTTGCTTGTTTTGGAGACAGGGTCTTGCCCTGTTGCCCTGGGTAGAGGGCACTGGCATCATCATAGCTCACCACAACCTCAAACTCCTGGGCTCGAGGGATCCCCCTACCTCAGCCTCCCAAATAGCTAGGTCTACAGGGGCTAATTTTTCTATTTTTTGTAGAGACGGGGGTCTCACTCTTGCTCAGGCTGGTCTTGAACACCTGGCCTCAAGTGATCCTCCCGCCTTGGCCTCCCAGAGTGCTAGAAATACAGGCGGGAGCCACTGCGCCCTCCAGATTTGTACTTTTGAAGAGCTTTATGGAGGCTGCCTGGAAGATCTGCCATCCGAGGTGGGAGTGACTACCGCTAAGTAAAACCTTACCTGTGAGCAGA
>CAUYSK010054885.1:0-25628 GCA_963575035.1 Avahi laniger | reverse complement strand
GTATGTACTTAGTTCTATTTCTGTACAACTTTATGTAGAGTGTCTTTTAACTTTGTGTATGGTGTTTTACAGAATTTGAAAATTTTAATGTCAAATTTATTCCTCTTCTCCTTTATGGTTTTTTGATGTTTTTTTTTTTTTTTCTGGTACTTTGTTTAGGAAATCCTTCTCCCTCACAAAATTATAAAGATGTTCTTCTCTATGTTAATCTAGAAGTTTGCTCTTGTGTTTCACATGTGATCTTTATTCCATCTGGATTTTTTTTTTTTTTTTGAGACAGAGTCTCAACTCTGTCGCCCAGGCTAGAGTGCCATGGCGTCAGTCTAGCTCACAGCAACCTCAAACTCCTGGGCTCAAGCAATCCTCCTGCTTCAGCATCCCGAGTAGCTGGGAGTACAGGCATGCGCCACCATGCCGAGCTAATTTTTTATATATATATTTTTACTTGTGCAGATAATTTCTTTCTATTTTTAGTAGAGACGGGATCTCGCTCTTGCTCAGGCTGGTCTCGAACTCCTGAGCTCAAACAATCCACCCGCCTCGGCCTCCCAGAGAGCTAAGATTACAGGCATGAGCCACCCCGCCTGGCCTAATTTATGTTTTTTTATTAAATTCCTATAACAAATCTAGGAAATGTTATTATTCTCAACATACATTGTTGCAAAGTCTATTCTCTGCTCCTGAGTGTGGCCCAAAATTGAAACTTAAAGGATCCTTGTTAAGTGAATGAATTCATGAATCAATGAATGAATCTTCATAATAGCTTTCTGAGTAAAGTAGAAGAATCATAACTTTCTTATCTGATAGGCAACGGAGGAAGCAAGAGTTAAATGATCTGACCACAGGGATCCAGCTGGAGCAGAGCTGAAACTTGAGATCAAATTTCTACATCCTGAGGCTGAGCTTTTTCTGATACAGCGATCTTCCTTTATTCATTCTATCTGTCATTTACTTATTCACACACATTTCTTGGGAGCCTTATTGTACTAGAAGTTGAAGATATATGAAGACTATAATGACCACAATTTCCTCTTGGTTTTAGCTGCTCATGCTGGCTTTGTGGCAGAGACACTTAAGAGCTTTCAAATATTCTATATTCTCCCCTGCATTGTCAGCTTCCCTCAGAGTTAGGTGAGGAGCTCATAATCAGTTCTAGCCAATAGGCTGAGAGTGGAAGTGATGTGTATCTAAGCCAAAGCAATTAAAAACTGGTGTGTCTTCTCTAACTCAAACCTCACATGAGACAATGTATTCATGTATTGAGTTGTCATGTCACAGGATGAAGGAGCCTGTACCCTGACTTATCAGATGGTGGAGAGTCCTCACTACTGTCCCACAATAGATTTTGTGTGAGTAAGTTCCAAGCCAATAAGATTAAAGATTGTATTTGTTAGCATAATATAATCTAGACTATCTGGTTAAACGAATATATTTGAAAATTTTCTACCATTTCTCCCAAAAGTTCTCCTCCTTATTGATGTAATTTTACATAATTTAAGCAAAACAATAACTCAGTGGACACTTTTTTCTGTCCACTATTTTTTCAAAGTCTTGCTTTATTCATAGCTTTCCTCCTAATTAGGATGAACTAAAACACTAAAGAAATATAAGACAACATAGTCAAGGGTAGTTAAACAATTTTAAATTTCCCTTTGATTAGGGAAGAGAGTAGAGCTATTAAATGATAAATAGACTTTAAGTCAAGAAAACATGGTAAAATGTTAATAGGAAAAGTGAAAACATGAAAATGGGATGTATAATCTCTCAACCAACAGAGAGAAAATAAGAGAATAAAAAATCTTTGAATAATTCAAGAAAATTCAGGAAATGGGGAAGCATACAAAAAAATAAATTTTACAAAATAAGATCACATATATGTCATCACAATAAAGATGAATGAAATGTACTTCTCAGTTAAAAGAGACTGCTAATTAGGAATAAAAAAGCTATATGTTGTTTAAAGGGACACATATAAAACAAAAACATGAAATGTAATTAAAAATTTGTGGTGATCCCATAAAATTTTAATGGAGGTGATGTGGAGGCTAAAGACAGTGATTGATCCTCACCTTGTGTAGGTTTAGATTAATGTGTGTGTTTATGTCTTAGATTTTCACAAAAAAAGTTTAAAAAGTAAAAATAAATAAATAAATAAAATTAAAAATAGGGGGTGGGTAAAAATCTACCTAACAGGTAAAATAAACACTATTCGGGAGATGGGCATACCTATAGTCCTGACTAAAGACATCATAAAAGCTATCCATATAACAAAAACCTGTGCACTCCCTTATTATTTTGAATTTTAAAACAAAAAGACAAGTGGATTTAAAATATTTAAAAATAAAGAAAAGCTTATAAAATAAGTATACAAAGAAAGAATACATTTTTGTATAGCTATGCAATGTGTTTGTGTTTTAAGCTAAGTGTTATCACAAAAGTGTCAAAAAGCTAAAAAAAAATAAAAAGTTTATAAAATAAAAAAAGTTACAGTAAAGTAAGGTTAATTTATTATTGAAGAAAGAATTTTTTCTTTTTACAAATTTAGTGCAGCCTAAGTATACAGTGTTTTTAAATTCTACAATCATGTACAGTAATATCCTAGGTCTTCATGTTCACTTATCAATCACTCACAGACTCACCAGAGCAACTTTTAATCCTGCAAACTCTGTTCACAGTAAGTGCCCTATACAGATGTGTAATTTTTGTCTTTTATACCATATTTTTACTGTACTTTTCCTATGCTTAGATATGTTTAGATACACAAATTACAATTGCCTACAGTATTCAGTACAGAAACATGCTGTACATGTTTGTAACTTAGTAGCAAGAGACTATAGCATATAGCCTAGGCATGCAGTAGGCTATACTACTGGATTTGTTTAAGTATACTCTATCATGTTCTCACAATGATGAAATTGCCTAAGGACATATTTCTCAGAATGTATCTTCACTATTAAACAGTAAGTGACTGTAGATGATCCCAGCCTAATGCTAAAAGGAACAATTCACAAAAAAGATAAATTTTAAATCTGAAAAGAAGGTTTACCTAAAGAAGTTTATATCTCACTATAATTAAAGAAATTTATCAATTAACTACCAACATGGGAGATTTTTAACACTCCTGTCTAATAAAGCAGACCGAAAAAATGAGCAAAGATGCAGACAAGATTTAAACCACAAGTTTAATAAGACAAATTTAAGAAACATTTATAAAAACCTGCATCCTACAATTTGAGAATATACATTCCTCTCAAATCCACATGGATATTAACCAAAACTGACCAGATTATTGTTCTCTAAGAAAAATATAGTAAATTAAAAAAAAATAAGATCTATCACCATATTGTTTGAATGCATTGATATTTGTTTTTAAAGATACAACAAATACTAACATTAAAAATATCATACATATGTAAACATCAAAATGCACTTTAAAATAATTTGTTGTTCAAATAAGAAATCATAATGGCAATTAGAAAATACTTAAAGCTTAATGAAAACCAAAATCTATGTAAAAAACCTTTAGGGTGCAACTAAAGCAGTATTTAGATGGAAACTTACAACCATAAATGCTTACATTAAAAACAGTAGAATGGCTGAACAGTAGTAAATTAAATATCCAACTTAAAAATTTGAATAATAAAAAAGTATAAGCCGAAAAAGAAAAGATAGGTATGCTGTATATATCATATATATGATATATATGCACACACATATATATGTGTATACACACATACGTGTATACACGTTTTCCCATGGTTTCTAGCTCATAACTCCCATAGCTCTTGCTGCAATAAACAGAATCTCTCACTCTCTGACCTTGTTCTATCATCTTTTTACCTGCCAGAGAGGGTCTTGTCCCACACCCTGAAGGAAGGAATATATACAGAGAAGCCAAGAAGAATCTGAACACACAGCTCTTCCTGGGTTTAGATCATACCCTTTTTGTCCAATAACATTTTGACATGGTTGCCCATGCTTTAATCATGGACAACCAATGAAATCTCCATAAAAGGCCGAAGGACAGCATTCAGAGAGCTTCTGGATAGCTGAACAGATGGAAGTTCCCAGAGTATGTGCTCCTGGAGAGGGCATGGAATTTCCATGTTCCTTCCCCCATACATTGCCCTACACATTTCTTCACCTGTATTATTTGTAGTATCCTTTATAATAAACTGGTAAATATAAGTGTTTTCCTGAGTTCTGTGAGCCACACCAACAAATTAATCGAACCAAAGAGAGGATTGTGGGAACCCCAACTTGAAGCTGATTTCTTAGTTCTGGAGGCTGAGACTTGTGACTGGTGTCTAAAGGGTGTGCACAGTTTTGGGGACTGAGTCCTCAAATTGTGGAATCTGACACTTTTTCCAGGTATATGATGTCGAAATTGAATTAGAGGACAGCCAGTTGATATTCACTGCAGAATTGCTTGCTTGCTTGCTGGTGGAGACAAATTCCCACATATTTTGGGGTCATGGAAATCTTCTGGGCTATTATTGGTGTGAGAGCAGAGGAAAAACATGGTTTGGGTTTTTCCTAAACAATAGGACCTAATAAGTATACAGAGATTAATAAAAAAACAAAATATAATGTAATAAATAATAAAAAATGTTTCAAATAATAAATAGGCAAGATTGGTTATGAAAAAGAAAGCACAAATGTACAAAATTAATAATGAAAAGGAGAATATAACCTTATATAGAAGAGATATTTATTTTTGAAATAATTAGATATTACTATTAACAACTAAGTTCCATTAAATTTCAAATCATAATGGAAATTTTCTAGGAAACTATAACTTAATATCCAAAGGAAAATTGAAAATTTGAATCAGCCTGGATATATTAAGTAAATTGAACCCATCACTAGAAATAATACTCATATGAAAATCTCTGAATACAGATAAGAGGATTATAACAAACATTCAAGAAACACAAAATACATAACTTACCTTGTACAATTGTTGTAGAATAGGGATAGAGGGGATGCTCCTATTTTGTTTAATGACTGATATAATCTTGATTCTAAAACCAGACAAAGAAATTATAAGAAAGAAAAATAATGATGCAATGTTTCTTAACAACACAAAAATATGAAAAAATATTAACCAAACTTCAATAATATGAATACCACTTGAAATACATTATTATGACTTATTTGAATTATCCTAGACATGCTAGGATGCTTTATCATTAGATAACCTATTATTATAAATATTATTCACAAGTTTAACAGATTGAAAGAAAAAAAATCAGTATTTAAGAGATATACAAAGTCTATTGCAATTCAATGTCATTAGTGCTTCCATAGGACTGTGTATAGGGTGCTGTGAAAACACAAAGAGAACATGATATACCGAGTCTCCTAAGATCTATAAATATTTTCTTGAAGAAGTAGCATCAATTCTGAGACTTAAAGGATTAATAGGATTTAGCCAGGCATTAGGTTCTCAGGAAAGGGGTTGTGGTGGGGGCAAGAGGGTGGCCTAAGGAATAGGGATGGAAGAAGATATTGAAAGCAGAGAACACCAAGTTCAAATACGAAGTCTGAAAGGCAAGAGAAATTATGACACTTTATGTAAACACGTAGGTAAATACTGGAAATAGTTCAGCATGAGTAGAAATGAGAAGGGAATGAAATAATGAAAAATTAGATTGGTAAATTAAGTAGGGACCAGAATAGAAGGGGTCTTCTAAGCCATGTTAAGAAGTTTGGACTTCATCCTTTCAGAAAAGAATGAAAGAATTAAGTAGTGTGTATAATAAAAAGATTACTCTTAGCTGGGTGCAGTGGTGCGTGCCTGTGGTCCCAGCTCTTGGGAGGCTGAAACAGGAGGATCACTTGAGCCCAGGAGTTCTAGTCCAGCCTTGGCAACATAGCGAGAACCCATCTTTTAAAAGAAAAAAAAAAGATTATTCTGACATTGTGGAAAATAAGGGATTGTCCAGGGAAAATCAGAGACGAGAAGACAAAGGCAGCAGCCATCATCCAGATGGGAGATTAAGGTGTAGTGAATAAGAATATAACAGTGGAGATACAGAGAGATGAATGTAACTCACTGATATTTGGGATATAGAATCAATGATACTCAGAGAATGGTTGGTAGTGTAGACCATGAAATGAAGGTTATTTGAAAGTATTTGGGGGGACAATATCTGTGGGGAAAGAGAAGGAAACAGAAGTGTGGGCTGGCTGCAATGAAGACATAACAAAGCATTCATTGGGAAACCCTGAACCAGGGATGCCCTTTTTTTTTATTTCAGCATATTATGGGGGTACAGATGTTTAGGTTACATATGTTGCCCTTGCCTCCTCCCTCGCCCCCCGAGTCCGAGTTTCAAACGTGTCCAAGGGATGCCCTTTAGAGTCATCTTAAGTCGAGTCTTTAAATTTCCCGTGGGCTAGTCACTGGACACAGACTGAGGAAACCCCAGGGAAGGGAACGACTGAAAGCTCTCAGCCAACAGCGTTCCCACCAGATGGAGAAATATGTACTTAAGTCCTGAAGGGCAATCTGGACAGTACAGATGGCAGAATGTCTACTACAATTTGAAATTGAGAGTAAGGGAGAGAGAGGAGTGAAATGTGGCTCCAGAATACCTGGTTGAGCCATTTGATGGATGTTGATTGCATCCGGAGAGTAGGGAACATGGATGAAATTGTTTAATTGGATGAGGGAGAATGGAATAACTCAGGTCATTTGGAGTTTGATTCATAAAGATGGAGATTCCCACTGGCAATTAAATGTACTGAGTCTAATATTTGCATAAAGATTTATACTGTGAATATGTGTATGTGCATGCATGCATTTGTAAGTATCATTTAGATGAGGGCATTTGTTCACATATAAAATGTTTTTGTATAAATTAGATAAAAGTTCTCCTCTAGGTTATTATAGGCCCTGGGACACACAGCCTGTCAAACAAAATACAGACTGAATTTCTGCCTGCTCTCTCTCTGTCTAGCACATTAGGGTGGTGTATAATCTTATTCAGTGGTCATGAGTTAAATGACAAATAAAGTCATGGGATGGAAAGAGATTGTGTAAAAAGAGTAGTTAGGGTGAGAAAGGATGTCTTCTGAAAGATGCCAAAGGAAAACCAATATTTAAGGGCCAGCAAAAGGAGGTGTTGCCCTCAAAAATATTTAGAAGGACCAGACTGGAAGATCGGAAAAAAATGGGTTATTACTAAAATAAAGAAAAACTAATATTCCAAAAAAGATTTTGAACAGTCTCAAAGCTGCAGAGGCCAGTAAAATCACACTGAGAATTTTCCACTGAATTTATCAACATAATACTAATAAAAGCTGATTAAATACATTAGCACTAAAACTCTTTTGATCACCATTTCTTACTTGTAGATTAAGAATCCCTTTAGGGTCTTAACAAGCTAGCTTCAAAATCATCAATATGAATACCACTTGTCAGACACTGGCCATGTTGAAATGCACACAGTCTAATAAAGATATATTAACATAGATTATGGAAATATTGGATGATTGAGTTTGAAGCTAGCTACCATTTATCTAGCTTCCTCTGTGTGTTGGACAGTCTACACATTGTCTTATTTAAACCTTGCAACAACTTTATGAGGTAGATGTCATTATATTGATTTTATGGATAAGGAATTTGAGATTTCAGTGTTGTTGAGTTACTTGTCAAGGATGCATAGTGATAAGTGGGTGAATTAAAATTCTGCTCACATATGGAATTCCATAGCTCATGTCTTTTCTTCTGTCATTGTGCTTGCAGACTCCTAAAATTCTATTTTAAATACCCCTTAACCTATGATATTAATTCCTGAGTACAGAGCAATACCAGCTAATAACTGCAGGGTTTTTCATTTTTGTCTTTGTATTTTGAGAAATGATATGGCCTCCTGCTATGGGAGCCTGGAATGACCTGTGTAGATGAATGCCACACACTCCATCAATCCAAATGCAATATAAACAAAACTGAGGCTTGTCTTACAGTGCAGACCCTGCCAAGCAGTCTAAGTAGTGGTGCTTATTTTCACAACTGAAATGATTATTGTCCTTAAATCAAAATTGTGTTATTGGTCTATAAATTAAAGCTTAGATTTTAAATTACTGATCTACCAAGTTAGAAATCAAAAAGAACAAACAGCACTTTAAAAAGTTGTACATTTCTCACTTTGATAAAATTGTTCGGGAACACTGGACCTTTACTTTCCTCTCCAACGTATTATCTGTATTAGAGAGAAATCCTAAATTTACTTTGTATGGGAAAAGTATTTAAGTCCTGTTATCCTTGAAGAGGTTTCTAGCATTGAAGTATTTGACAATTACGTGAATAGATAAATTCCCTTTGATTCCTTAAACTATTAATAGTTCAATATAGACAATTACTTTTTCCATTTTAAATACACATTTTTCTTTAAAATCAATTCTTCTCGTGATATTGACTTAATTATATCATACATTGCAATAATATTTCATAGTTTAGTATTATATTTCTTTATATAATTTTTTAATGTTTGTAATAATCTCAACCATATACTTTCTTATATTTAAATTAAACATGCTTAAACTGAAGGGAACACAGAGAGTTCAATAAGGTTATCTGCCATGGCCACAGATTTATTAGAGTTTTTTTAAAATTTCAGAATGTTATGGGTATACAAACATTTTGATTACATGATTTGCTTTTACTTTTATGTAGTTTGAGTCAAAGTTATAAGTGTGTCCATCACCAAGATAGCATGCATTGTACTCATTAGGTGTAAATTTACCTGTCCCCTCCTCCCACCTCCCACCTGCTTGGTTTCTGTTGAGTTTTACTACCATATGTGCACATGGCATTGATCAATTAGTTCCAATAGTGAGTACATGTGGTGGTTTATTTTTCCTAGGTCTCCCCTGGGAGCTCCTTCCCACCACCTGGGACATCCGAGTGTTTCTCCTGATGGACTACAGCTGGTCACAGGTCCCCCCCAAAAACTGCTGCAGCTGGTACTTTTTTGCAAGTGCCATCTATGGCAGGGAGGACAACTTTTACAGCCCATTAGAGCATTTACTGATTCAATCACAGAAGGTGTGGCTGGCTCTTACCCATAAGCTTCATCTACTGTTCCAGAGATTAAGCTGGCTATCCCAGGATAATTCACACTGTTAAGAAGACCACAGGGCTGCAGAAAGAGAAAGGACTTCTAAGACATCCATCTTCCCTTGTCAGCAAGAGACAGGAAAACTTCCCACCACTGCTACAGCCTACAAATAACTAGCAACTGAGAAAATGACCACACTAAGGTTATCTATAACAAAGGCTTTCATCCAGAACCTAGACCCCCACCCCTGCCATCAAAGTACCTACAAGCAAAGCCAAAGGTCCTTACCCAACATATGCTACAGACACACCCTTAAGAGTGAGGAGGAAAAAATCCCAACCTAAGCAAAAGAAAACCCCAAACAAGAAGTGACAGCTGCTCCACATGAGAAGGGGTAACAGCAAGAACTTTGGAAGTATGAAAAATTAGAGTGAAAGGACACCCCTAAAGGAGAACATCAGCTCTTTAGCAATGGATCTCAACTAAAATGAAAATACTGAAATGACAGATGCAGAATTCCAAATATAGATTGTATGGAAGCTGAATGAGATCCAAGAGAAAATGAAAAAGCAGCTGAAAGAAACTAGAAAAATAATTCAGGAATGAATGAGAGATATTTATTAAAGAGATATATTCAAAAATGAATAGAATTCTGGAAATGAAAAATTCATTTAGGGCAATATGAAACACAGTGGAAAATTTTGAGAATAAACTAGATCAAGGAGAAGAAAGAATTTCAAAGCTTGAAGACAACTCTTCTTAATTAACCCAGTGAGTCAAAAAATAAAGAACAAAGAATAAAAAGGAATGAATAAAGCCTGTGAAAAATATGAGATTATATAAAACATCTAAATATAAGAATCATAGACATCACTGAGAGTGAAGAAGAAAAAGCAAAAGGCCTGGAAACCTATTTGAAGAAATAACTGAGGAAAACTTTTCAGGTCTTGCTAGAGATCTAGACACCCAGATATAAGAATCTTACCAAATATCTGAGAGATTCATTGCAAAATGTGTATCACCAAGATATATGATCATCAGACTGGCCACAGTTAACATGAAGGAGGAAAAATCCTCAACAAAATACTAACAACACAAATTCAACAGCACATCAAATGATAATATGCCACGATCAAGGGAGTTTCATCCTACGGATGCAAGGATGGTTCAACATACACATATCAATAAATATGATTCACCACATGAACAGAAAGAAAAAGAAAGACCATATAATCCTCTGAATATATGCTGAAAAAGTATTCTATAAAATCCAGCACCCTTTATTGATAAAAATCTTTAACAAACTAGGCACAGAAGGAATATATCTCAAAATTATAAAAGGTTCATATGACAAACACACAGCCAACATCATACTGAATGAGGAAAAGGTAAAAAGCATTCCCCCTAAGAATTAGAATAAGACAAGGGTGCCCACTGTCACCACTTCTATTTAACACAGTATTGGAAGACCTAGGCAGAGCAATCTGGCAAGAGAAATAAATACAAGGCATTTAAATTGGGAAAAAGGAAATCAAGCTATTGCTTTTTGCCAAAGATATGATCTTGTATCTAGAAAATCCTAAAGATTGCACTAAGACTTCTGGAACTTATCAATTCAGCAAATTCTCAGGTTATAAAATCAACGTATAAAAATCAGTAATATTTCTAATACTAACAACAATAGAGCGGAGAGTCAAATCAAGGACTCAATATCATTCACAATAGCTACAAAGATAGTAAAATACCTAGGAATATACTCTACCAAGGAGGTTAAAAACTTCTACAGGGATAACTACAAAATATTGATGAAAGAAATCACAGATTACACAAACAAATGGAAAAGCAAGCCCTGCTCATGCATGTGTAGAATCAACATTGTTAAAATGCCCATATTGCCCAAAGTGATTTACAGATTCAATGAAATCTCTGTCAAAATACCAGCATCATGTTTCAAAGATCTATAGAAAATAATACTAGGCTTCATTTGGAACCTAAAAAGAGCCTGAATAACCAAAACAATCTTAAGCAAAAAGAACAACTTTGGAAGCTTCAAATTACCTGACCTGAAATTATACTACAAGGCTATAGTAACCAAAACAGCATGGTACCGATATGAAATCAAAGGCATAGATCAATGGAAAATGAATGCAGAACCTAGAAATAAAACTATCTACCTACAACCAACCCATCTTTGACAAATCAGACAACAGGCAATGGTGAAACAAAGTCCTAGTCAATAAACGGTGTTGAGAAAATTGGATAGCCACATGCGAAAGAATGAAATGGGACTCCTGTCTCTTACCATATACAAAAGTTAATCCAAGATGGATTAAAGACTTAAATGTAAGGCAGGAAACCATAGAAATTCTAGAAGAAAACATAGGAAAAACTCTTCTAGACATCGGCCTAAGCAAAGAATTTATGACTAAGACCCTAAATGCAAATACAACAACAACAAAAATAAATAAATGGAATGTAATTAAATTAAAAGGCTTCTTAATAATCAACACAGCAAAGGAAATAATCAACACAGTTAATAGACAACCCACAGATTTGGAGAAAATATTCACAATATATACATCTGACAAAGAACTAATGTCCATAATATACAAAGAACTCAAATAAATCAGCAAGAAAAAAACAAACAACCCCCTTAAAAAGTGGACAAAAGACATGAGTACATGTTTTTTGAAAGAAGATAGACAAATGGCCAGCAAACATATGAAAAAATATTGAACCTCACTAATCATCAGGGAAATGTAAATTAAAACTACAATAAGATACGACCTTACTCCTGTCAGAATTGCCATTATTAAAAAGTCAAAAAACAATAGATTCTGGCATGGATGCAGAGAGAAAGGAATGTTTATGCACTGTCAGTAGGACTTCAAATTAGTATAATCTTTATGTTAAATAGTATGGAGATTGTCCAAAGAAATAAATGTAGACCTATTGTTTGATCTGATAATCCCACTGGTGGATATCTACCCAGAGGAAATGAAGTAACTTCATCAAAAAGACACCTGCACTTGAATGTTTATCACAGCACAATTCACAATTACTAAACTGTAGAATGAACCTAAATACCTACCAATTTATGAGTGGATAAAGAAAGTGTGGTATATACATCGTGGAGTACTACACAGCCATAAAAAGAAATGAAATAATGTCTTTTACAGCAACTTGGAACTGGAGACCATTATCCTAAGTGAAGTATCTCATGAATGAAAAACCAAACACTGTATGTACTCACTCATAAGTTGGAGCTAATAGATGTGTACACATGGGCACAAAGCAATATACAGGACATGCGAATACAGGAAGGGGGGAAGGTGGGAGGGGTAGTACGGGATAAAAATTTACCCTTTTGGGTACCATGAACACTATTCTGGTGATGGGCACATTAAAAGCCCTGACTTAAGTATTATGCAAGATATTGATGTAACGAAAACACTTATACCCATTAATTAATATTTTCAAATAAAAAAATCAAAGAAAAAAGGAAATAAAAGATTCAGCAATTCTAGATAAAACTTAACCAAAACAGTCAACACTAAGAAATATATATATTAATTTGTATATTTACATGTATACAATATTTATTTAATAATTTACCTTTATTTATAGATTTTTCCCTCCTTCTTCTTGATCTTTGCAGCTCTTGTTTTATTTCTTTCTGTTGTATTATTATCTATTCCCTAATTTTGTGTAGTTTGTTTTGTATATTTGTCAAATAGTGGCAGTTGCTTCATTAAGTTTTCTCCTTTTTAAATCCATGAACTTTGATCCGTCTCTTTAATTGTAGGAGACAGAATTTATACCAGATGGTTAAAGTAAAAGGGGTTTGTTAAAGGGTATTTTGTAGTTCACCAACTCTCTTGGGGGGTTAGGGAACTAGACTTAGATACTGTATAGGCAGGGGCAGTACAACCAGGAGAATGTTCAAGCATGTGTTGACAATATCGTAGCAGGAACTGTCCGCTGCTATCATCCACACTCAGCACTTAGGACACTGAGGACCATCAACTAGAAATTCCACTCCAGTGCCCCAGCACTAGCGCCCTCTATCTCTGTGCTTGCCAGAAGATCAGTTTCTCCATATGTGGATTCTGTTGTTGCTTCCTTCTCCAAATCTCAGGTGGTGATTTTACTTAGAGGATCTTTGTCATAGCAGAACTCTAGCTATAAATCTTAGAAATTATACTTTGTGGTTCTAAGCCAGCTAGAAAAGTTAGAAGAGAATTAGATATTTAATTAGCTAATCTACAGTATCAGCCACATTATAATAAAATGCTTGATCACAATTTTTATTTTCTCTCGGCTATGTTTTTCTGATGAATGTCCTCAGCATATCATATGCTTTCTCTGCTTCTTTCATCCTTTTTAAAAAATTTCTCCTAGTATCTATATCGCACTTATTCTGCTTCCTTTTTAAATGTGTATCTTAAACATTTGACTCTTCCCTGGATCATTTGTTTGGAGGACCTGCTTGTGGTACAGGAGCAGAGAAGTACCCCAGGTCAGCAGGAATTTTCTTATGGTCCGGTGTTACTCTGGTTCTTTTAGCTTTTATTTCTTTCCACTCATTAGAGACAGGCAGTTGTAGGCATCTGTAGGACTGTTTAAAATGTAAAGTGGCTCTTTTTCCTTGCGCCTCTTGTGTGATTTCTCATTCAGTCCTGCCTCCTGTGTTTCCTGATCTCACAGGGCACCCAGGAGAGCTCCACTGCTGAATGTGCACCTAGGGATCTGGATACGAACCTCAACATCTCCCACTCCAGAAAAGCGCACTTTGCTCTCTCTGAGATACGCTAGCACAGGTTTCACCTTTCTGCTTTCTCCCACAGCCCTGTTCAGTACTTTACTGCTTTTGGCACACTTTTGCCTATTTTGTGGTTACAGCTATCTGCTAGTTCCATTGAATATGTGGTTTATGGCTCTCTTTTATTCTCCTTGCTGGTGTTGCATGATTGATGAGAGGTGAGGGAAAAGGCTGATCTCACACTAACATTTTCCAAACCTACCACCTTCTAAAAACTCTTTCTTCTCCATGTCCCCCTTTTGCTACTGGCTACTATTTCTTGGTCACTTTTGATAGATTTTATTTCCTTTTCCAACCTCTAACTGCTGGAATGGTCCAGGATTCAGTCTTTAGGACTCCCCTCCTTTGTCTGTGCTCACATCAAGTCCCAGGGCTCGATATTCCAATGATGCCCACATTTGCGTCTGCGTTCCCAACCTCTCTACTGAGCCCGAGCCCACATGCCCATCTGCCTACTCAACACTGTCCCTCATTTATTAAGTCCAAAACTAAGCTCCCCCAACCCTGCTTCGACATAGCATTTTTATGTAGTCTCTCAGGCTCAACCCCAGAATCATCCTTGATTCCCCTCTCTCACTTTCCCCCTCCGTGTAAAAGCTATTCTGTCAGTTCTGCCTTCAACATCGGTCTGGAATCACACTACTTCTCACTATTTCCACACGTAACTCTAGTCCAATTCACCACAGTTTGTCCCTTTACTACTACAATAATCTCCTGGGTAGGTTCCCTGTTTCCATTCTGCTGTGCTATGGTCTCTTTTCCATATAGCAGGCAAAGTAATCCGTTAACATATATCAAAATCATATGATTTTTTTTTGGTTCCAATGGCTTTCATCATCCTGAGAAAATAAACCCAAGCCCCTGGTCTCTGAGGCCTTCATGATCTGACATCTCTCTCATGACCACCTCCTGCGCCCCTCTACATTGCATGCTGGCTCCCTGCCGATGCTGAGGGGGCCCTATGTGCTTCTGCCCCAGATTATTCACACTTGTTGTCTCTTCAACCTGAAATTTTCTTTTCCCAGACATTTGCCTGGTGTCTCTCTCACTTCCATTACAATCAGATTTCTCCAACTTATAGGTACCTTTATCTGTCCATTCCTTATAATTGTGCCTCCTAATCAAGCTGTATCCCACCAACTCCTCAACCCCCTGTCTAAATCCCACACTGCCTTAAAGACTCAGCGTGGGGATAACCATCTACTTTAGGAAGTCTTACCTGAGTCTTCTTCTACTGCCACACATAGATATCAAAAAAGGGAAAAAGAGAGAAGAAAGAGAAGAGGAAGAAAAAATAACCCTTCCAAAACAAGAGACAATAAAGAAAGGTAAGAGAAGAAAGAAGGGAAGACTAGAAAGTAAAACGAAAAGTTCAGAAAGGAAACAGAATGGAGGAGAAAAATTAGACATAGCTAATGTAGTCTCAGAGGCTGCCCCTGGACTTTATCAGTTTAAGAAATAACTGATCTCTGAGCAAGAAACCTCCTGTGTGCTGTTGTGCTCACTTGTTACAGCACTTATATCTTCCCGGACCGCGGCCTCCTCGTCGACAGCTCTGTGGCTGCAGTGCCTGGCACACGGTCTGCTCTATTAGTAGTTTTTGTCTGAGAGGATAAATAAAGTACCATCAAAGGGATCAGAGAAAGGAAAGCATCAGTTCTGTTGAGGGAGAGGCAAGGGGTGGTTGTGGAAGGCGTTTTAGAGGAAAGGGCATTTTAACTGAGACTTAAAGGATTTGTAGAAGTTTGCTAAGTGTGCATGAGGGGCATTTTGGAATGGAAGTGAGGAGACAATAAATGCTAATGTTTTTGAGCACTCCCATGATGCAGGTACTCTTCAAAGCACTTTGTATATGAATTCTCTCATTAAATCCTTACAACAAACCAGGGAGGTATGTTTAATTATGATTATCATTTTACAGATTAGGGAACAGAGGCAAGGAGAGGTCCCCTAATGTGCCCAAGGCCACACAGCCAGAAGGTAGTGGAAGGAGACTTCTAATCCTGACAGTTGCCCCAGAGCCACACTCTAGTCCACGTTGCTGTTCTGCCTTCTCAGGGAAAAGGGTATTCTATGCAGAGCAATGACAGAGGGTGTGGTAATGAACAGTGAATTTGGGGGACAACGAACCTACCATGGAAGAAATTAGACTGAGAATCCAAACTTCTTTTTTTAGGCCAGTGTTATTTCTATTCCTCTAGGCTGCCGCCAGCATAGAAAATGATATTTAGAAATCAATCAAAGACTTGCTTTGCTCATATAATGATTATGAGCAACGTGATTGATATTATTTACTCTGGCTAGATTAAAATGTTCCTTAGGAAAGAAAAATCTATAAAGACAGCATGAGCCATTATATAAAGTTATGTGCAGCCTTCCAGATAGTAAAATAGATGTTATAAATTATTTGTTTCTGTGGAAAGGGTAAGTCTCTTCCTTGTCGATTTAGCAAGTTTAGAAAACAATGGAGTCCTGGGACTCATCAGATCAGAAATAATTTACCTGGTTAGCTTTTCTTGCCCCTCCCAGCACCCTTCCTAAGTGCTTTCCTTCCAGGGACCACTAAACCAAGCTAAATTGAAGATATTCAGGGAAATATGTGGAAAGGGGAAACAAAGCTAGTTTTCCCTGATTAAAAAAACAAAAACAAATAAAAAAAAACCACTGTAGGAATATGACTTCATTCACCAGGCTTCCCCTAGGATCACAATTGTCATTTCCAAGCTATTGAGATGTGCCACCTGCAGGTGTGTCCTGCACGTACTCTCTGCATTGCCTTGGTTTCATGGGTACTTGGAGGAGCCACAGGATCATCCCTGTTCCATGACTAATGCTTGGAATGTCCCTGTGCAACACACACCCTGCCCGGTGCCTTCATGGTATGGTCCCTGCAGCAGGATAGATCCATGTGGAAACTCGATGGGGCAGGGAAATCTGAAAAGTTAAATAGTTTCACAAGTGAGGTGAACAGTTAGTGGCAGGGCCAGTGCTCAAATGTCAAAGCCTTTGTTCATTCCTTCATTCTGTGTTATGTTGCTTGGCTGAAATCTTCCGACTAGTCTCCTGATACATCAGTTGGATGAAAGTTTTGCACTTACTAAGCTCACATTTATGTGTGTAAATATATGTATGTATGTATGTGTACACATGCATGCACACACATATGCACATAACATGCACATACTTGCCCAAGTAAACTGTGGGGGGCAAAGACCATATTTGACTCTATTTTCTTCATTGTTGCTCAAAGCCTAGAATATTTTCAAATGAATCATGATATGACAGATTATATCATCCATATTCCTTACAGGTCAATTTTTTCATGAATTATCATCCCTATCCTAAAGAAAATCACATGACAAACACATGGACAATAAGTGCCATGGCTGGGGTCTGTAGTGATGCCAGTGCCACTTTGCTGGGACAGTGGGCTCTTCACAGAAATGCACGTGACTTGCCATCCCACTCCTCCTGTGATGTCCTGCGTGGGGTGAGCCTAAAATCAGTGCCTCATGAATCCACCTGACTTAATTCATCTCCCTCTTCAAGTCTGTAGACTCCTAGGCCTGACCTCCTGGCTCTGAATCGCAGACAATCTGATATGCTTCACAAAACTCTTTTATTTTTGGCTCCCCATTATGATGGGAAAAGGTTACAGGCCCTCAGCTGTCATTCACCCTGTGACAACGCTCTGCCAGTCTTCTGCCTGTCAGTCACCTCCCACAGCCGGGACATTTATCAGCCTGGATTCCTGAAAGGTTACAGAGAGCGGTAATGGGAAATGTCTGTTTGCTTCAACCACAGTGAGAACTGTGTCTGGTACAGTTTCAGTCTGAAGACATGCTGTAACCCAATCACAGAGATCATAAGAAATCTCAAGAAGCACTTCATGCTGGAAGAAACTGAATGAAAGGGGGTCATTTACATGGGGTAGGGGCCTCTTTAAAGTTTCCCTAGATGAGTTTCACAGTCCTGAGTTCATGGTCATGTGGTCTTTTAAATGTCAGGGAAAGTACACACAGCGTCAGCCTAGAAATCAGGGATTAGTGGTTCTGCTCTGACATTCACCTTTAGGTACATTCAGCAAGCTCCTAATTGCTCTGTGCCTCCAATTCCATTTATAAAAATGAGGCAGGGAAGGGTGTGTGTGTGTTGGGGGAGGCAGGAGAGAGGTGGGTTAGTGGTACAAACATACAGTAGGATAGAAGGAATAAGATCTAATGCTCAATAGCAGAGTAGGGTGACTATAGTTAACAATAATGTATTTTATATTTTAAAATAACCGGAAGAGAGGATTTTAAAATGTTCCCAACATGTAGAAATGATAAATACAAGATTTGATGGATATCCTAAATACCCCGACTTGATCATTACACGTTTCATGCATGTAACAAAATATTACATGTACTTTGTTAATATATACAAATATAATTTGTATCAATAAAAAACAGGGAGATGTTATACTAGATCTCTAAAATCCCAGCCAGGTTTGACTTGGATTTCAAAGTACCTACAGGCATGATCAAAAGGAAAGCAGTCCCTCTGTGGTCACAAGAGGATCAGACCTCAGTGAGGAGAATGTGGGGAGGCTGAGAATACAGGTGTAGCTGATATTGGGCCTGATTTGGCTACAAGCTCTGGATAAAGCATCTCATAACACACGGTGCTATGCACTGAAAAATCTGGATGAAAAATCCTATTTCTTCACAGCCCAATTGCTGCTTTTGTCAGAAGGATCAGATGAAAGCCACGTGATAGTCTGTCACCCAGAGAATGGAGGCCGCCATTGCCTCCAGTGAGAGCTGCCAGCAGGGCCAGATGAATTGCTGCTCTCCCATCTGGGGTTCTGGGGAGAGTCGATAATTCATGCTCCCCAAGTAAAGGCCAGAGCGGGAGGAGGATGTGTGGAGCATTCATGAGCAGATCTTGTGTGTTATGAACTGAATGTTTGGGCCCATCCCCCAAAATCATGTGTTGAAATCCTCAGTGTGATGGTATTTGAAATTGTGGCCTTGTGGGGGGGTGGTGGTTAAGTCATGAAAGCGGAGCCCTCATGCATGGAATTAGTAGCCTTATATTATAAAATAGACTCCAAAGAGCTCCCTTGCCTCTTCTGCCATTCAAGGGTGCAGTGAAAAGATGGCCAGTTATGAACCAAGAAGTGGCCCTCATCAGACACCGAATCTGCTGATGCTTTCATCTAGAATTTTCCAGACTCCAAAACTGTGAGAAATAAATTTATACTGCTATAAATTACTGTTTATAAATTCATAAATGTCTGTGGCATTTTTGTTGTAGTAACTCAAATAAACTAAAGCACATCTTTAACTTATAGTTACCGTCAAGTGTTATTACATTAATACAATTTATCTTACAGTATAAGAAATTTATGATGGTATACTTCCATTTCTCACCTCCTGAACTTTAGGCTATTACTGTCATACACTTATGCCTAGATTATAAATTCCAAATACACTGTTATTCATTATGCTTTAAGTTGTTGATTATCTTTTTATATATACTTAATTAGAAAAATAGTAATTTTTTCTTTCTTTCTTTCTTTCTTTTTGCTAGAGACAGGGTCTTGCTATATTGCCTAGACTGGTGTTGAACTTCTGGCCTCAAGTGATCCTCGCACCCTGAGCTCCCAAAGTACTGGGTTCACAGGCATCAGCCGCTGATGGCCTGAAAAATGCTACCAATATTTACTCATGTAGTTATCATTTCTGGTGCTTTTTACTCCTTTGTGCAGAACCAACTTTCCATGTGATATCATTTGCCATTTGCTTGAAAGACTTAACATTTCTTGTGTTCTATGTACGTCAGGGATTAATTCTTTCAGCTTTTGAATATATGAATTCTTTATTTTGACTCCATTTTTGAAAGTATTTTGCATTGGGTAAAGAATTTTAGGTTTTTCTTTTTGGAATTTTAATGATCTTGCTCAACTATATTCTAGCTTGCATTGTTTCCAATAAGAAATCTGCTGTCATATTTATTTTGTTTCTCTGGGATGGTTTTCACCAAGCATCATTTAATTTGATTTGTCTCCTGGCTAGGCTCATCCCTTCATTGGAGTTATGACTAGGATCTCCTGCTAGAACATGTTAACGATCACCCTAACTATAGTGTGAGAGGGCTGGAATCTGGTTGTCAGGTTCCATTCTACCTTAATGCTGGAGAGAAGAAAGTTGTAGTCTAGAGGCCCCACAGGCATGGTAGAAGAATTTACTTACTGAATGCATTTTATTAACATTTTATTTCTTTAGAAACATCTGCCTTCTGTATTTCTCTATAACAGATACCAGTTGCCTGTTTTCTGCATGCTGGGGTGGGGGTGGGGCAGGAGATGCCATATAACATTGCAGTTGTCCCATATACTCACCTTAAATTGTCCTTTCTGTTTTCTACTCAATTCTTCACTCCTGCCCCCCAACACATGTGCCGACTCTGAACTCAGTGCCTCTCCGAGCACTGGCTGCTACCTCCTCGGTGGCTCTCACGGTATATTCTATGCTGCTGCATTCTCCACTCAGTTTATCTGTCAACCCACTCCTATCTATGATTTTCCTTCAGAATTTTTACAACTATATATCAATGACATTTCTATCCTCCACTTCCTTGTCTTTGTCACTATTAGTTTATTTTTGTTCTTTCATTTTTTTTTTTATTTCAGTGAGATCTCAAGAAGTAAGAGGCAAACTCATATGCCTGGTCTTTCATCTGAAGCTCAGAACACCTCTGTAAACTTTCTTTTCTCTTTCTTCTTCAAATGAGTAAATCTATTTTAAAGAATTATGGTACAAATCCAAGGTTTCATATTTAGCTGTAGATGGAGTTTGTGCCGGATTCTTTGGCCGCATCATTGACCATCAATGTGTAGCACTATACAGGTTAAATCCATGCACTGCCCTGCTCATTGAGGGTAGGGGCAATTTCTGATTCAGTACTATATCTCTGAGTCTTGCAAGATGCCTGGCATAGACTAACATCTCCTTGAATCCCTATGAATTAAATGGCCTTTGAGAGCCGTTGCAACTGTAAGGATCTGTTTAGATTTAGATTTAGAACTAGTCTAATTCTGTTATAGAAGGTAGTGTATGTCTTCTCATTCTGCTTCTATGGCAAATGGCTTTTGTTATGCTTGGGACACATTGACTTAGAAAGGTCTACTCCTAAAATATCACATTTTTCCAACTTTGGCTATTTCCACAAATAATGGACCTGTGCTCCTTAGTAGATAAATTTCTGTCTTTACAATGAGATTTAGGGAGGACAGGTTATAGAGAAATCATTGATTAATTACATAAGGCAAAAAATGAGAAGTCTCTATAATACCCCAAATCCATTTCTGGACATTGGAGATAAAGCTGTATAAGACATATTTTCTGTCCCTAAGGAGTCCTTAGTTGAGAGATGTAAAATAATTCTCATACTATAAGGTCCTAAAATAATCAAACTTGAATTTGAATCACAAAATTTAGGAGACAAACAAGATAGATAAACACTTCTCTCAGATGGCCAGTTCCTCTGGAGTTACCAAAGCCAACGAGAACCCTCAAGTACACCTTGCATCCATAGCTCCAGAAATGAGCAAGATTTAGCACCTATCTTTTATCTTCCCCAGCTGCCTCTCAGGGTGGATTTTCAGAGTGCAGCAAATTGAAGAGAAAGAGCTGAAAGGCTTCAGAGTAGTTGATCCATAACACTAGGTATTACTGCCTTTGTCCAAGATCTACTTAACTTTAAGGTGAAATAAGAACACCTGTTTCTAAGTTATCTTTATTTTTGTTTAACAAATTAAATTTAAAATGCTGATGAATGAACTTTCAGCTTATTCCGGATTTTAGGTGTAAAGCTAAAGTTCTCTCTCTACGTGTGCGTGTATGCAAGTGTGTGTGTGTGTGTGTGTGTGTGTATGTGTGTGTATGGACCATAATGCAATGCAGTGATGCAATAACTAGGACCGTAGGGTCTTTGGACCCTATGGAATTGCAGTTAGAAGGAAAATATTTTATCATCCTCTTCATGCTAACGGAGAGTGAATGAACTTTCAGATCACTCTGGGAAATTTTTCTCTTAGCTTCATCCTCCCATAATGGATCAATTATAAGAATGTATTTGTTAATAGGGGCAGCAGATCATCCACAACAATTGTGGAAAAAAATTAATCTTATTTATGCCATAATCAAAGGAGATTAACAATTAACAGTAGGAACAATAGCAAACATTATAGACATATCAGTTGATTCAGCTTACACTAAATATCTACCACTTTTTGTATGCCAGTTATACCTCAGTAAAGTGTTTTTTTTTTAAAGAATACATTTATAATTGACCACACTTAATTGATTTCATCATACCCTTCATACCTAATCAGAAATGTTTTCTCTCCTGGTAGAAAGGAAGAACATATTCCTGTGGAATGTGCTCTTAATTGCACTGTGCTGAGGACACTGCTATGGGCCCTGCTAAATATTGCATTATATAGTAGTGTACTTTCTTACAATGAGTATCGCAAACATTTGCATTTTAATGTGCACAATGAATCTCAATTAAATCTCCCTTGAGTTTGTTTACAGACCATTTTTTCCCCCACATTACAGCTTTTTTGGAAATACCAATGTTACAGCAGTGATAACCTTGAAAGAGCTGGTGGGGGGTAATCATGTCGACTTAATTACAGAAAAAAGCAAGTTACCCCAGAGGAACCCAGAACCACAGATTTGAGAGGGACAAGAAGTATCCTGTGTCCCAGTTTGCTGCACTGATGGGAGGGGGGAGGAGAAGAATTAGATTTCCTTTTTAAAGAACTTTGGAAGGTTTTGCTTTGTATCCAACAAATGTAACAAAGTAACTATACATTTACAAAAAGCTCTGCTGTAAAGCACGTTAACATGAAATAGAAAGAAAACCTCAGTTATGCTAAAATTAGGGGATGTCCCTAATCTCATACTATAATTTATGAAAAATAATTATCAGATGAAATGTTATTTTCATCAAACTGAGACTTATCTGAAGCTGAATAAGAAAACCCTCCTTAAGGTCAAAATTGAAGTAAGTGGAAGAAAGGATAAAGATTTCTGAAGGCCCCCACTAATATCTCAATGCTTGGAGGTGATAAGACTAAAGCATCGGTAGGCCACATACAGGGCAGGGGAAAAAATTTGAAGTTCATTTCACTTCTGTGGATCATTGGAGATGGCAGGGAAACTACAGAGAAACTACATGGCCACTCTTTGTTATTGTCTTTTCTAGCCCAGCTTCCAAACAGGAGAGGGGAAATGTGGGCATGAGCCAACTCTTCAGCAATAGGCCAAGTTCAGGGTAAATTATACATTTACTCACCAAACACAAGTAGGAGATAATTCATTGTCACCCAACTTCTCACCAAGATGGGCAAGTGACTCATGGCTATGGGACAAAATTCATAAAAGAAAGGGTCTCCCCATCCATGAAAGAATAAGATATGTAATAAATACAGTGAAAATATTCCTTTATTTTCAAAGAAATTCAGAAACAGAATTCCCTGGTTGAACATTCCCCCAAGCACCAGTAATCTCCCCTCAACTAAATGAATAACTGCAAAAAAATGAAAGAATAGTGAATATGCGACTTTTCATCCAATATCTAATGGAGAAGTCTCTAGTGGCTTCTTGAGTCTTTTAAAGAGGTGGAATGTCAAGAATATTAATCCTATACTATTTTAGAGAATATAACAGGCTGGGTAGTAATTGGCTCATTTAAAGATAGTTCAGCAGAAATACACCAGCCGGTCATCAATTCATAATTCTAAAGCTGATATATATACACACATACACACACACACACACACACACACACACACACACACATATATGTTATGGTCCCTTTTAAAATATAAATATATTCTAAATATATTTATATTTTATAAAATATATTTATATTTTAAAAGGGACCATAATGCAATGCAGTAATTCAACAACTAGGCCCAGATGTACTTTTCTGCCATAAACAACAAGAAATTAGAAAATATAGATTCTTCCTAACTTATGATGGTTTCACTTATGATGATTCTTCAACTTTATGATGGTGCAAAAGCGATATATATTCAATAGAAATCATACTTTAAATTTTAAATTTTAAATTTTGATCTTTTCCAGCATGCAGTATACCCTTCCATGATGCTGGTCAGCAGCAGCAAGCCCAGCACCCAGTCAGCCACGCGATTACGAGGGTAAACACAGATGCTCCACAGTGCACTGTGCCGGCAGATGATTTTGCCCAACTGTAGGCTAACGTATGTGTTCTGAGCACATTTAAGGTAGGCTAGGCTAAGCTATGATGATCCGCATACTCATATTTAACCAATCATGGATTGAAAATATTAAAAAAATAGCACAGCAATAAAAAATGCAAATAAAAACAGTATAGCATAACAACTATTTAAATAGCATTTAAATTGTATTAGGTATTATAAGTAATTTAGAGATGATTTAAAGTATACAGGAAAATGTGTATAGGTTATGTGCAAATACTATGCGATTTTAGTATCTTCAGGGGATCCCAGAAACCATCCTCTATGAATACTGAAAGGTGATTGCACATTAAATGCATTTTTTAACTTACAATATTTTCAACTCATGATGGGTTTATCGGTAGTAACTCCCATTGTATAATAAGTCAAAGAGTATCTATAATCAAATTGCTAAAAACAAATAACAATAAGGAGAAAATCTTAAAAGTTACTAGAAAAGAGACTTATAAAATAAAAAGGAACAAAACTGAAAATAATCACAGTCCTCTCACCAGAAACTATAAAACCTACATGACAATGGAACACCATGTTTCTCCTGAAAGAAAGCAAATACATTGTCAACACAGTATTTAATATCTAGTGAATCATATCCTTCAAAAATATTGGGTAAAAAATTTTTTTTCAAGAAATGAAAAGTTAAGCAAATTAACCTTCAGCATATACGCACTAATGAAATATAAATTTTTTTTTTAGAAAGAAGGAAAATGATGTCAGAGGGAAATTCAAGTTTGGACAAAGAAATAAAGAGTGCTAAAGACAGTGGATGGATTGATAAGTGTAAGGGACATTTTTCTCATTTAAAAATTTATTTAAAATATAATTGTTTAAAGTAAAAATAATAACAATACATTGTAGGATTTTAAATATATTTAGAAATAAAAATAAATGAAAACAATAGCACAGAAGATGGCGAAAGAGAAAGTGGAACTATATTGTAGTAATGCTTTTACATAGTAAGTGAAGTGGTAAAATATTATTTTAAGCTGGCATGTAATAAATTATATATCAATACTGTAATCCCTAGAGCAATCACTAAAAATGAATAATAAGATATAGTTAATAAACTAAGACAGAGATAAAATAGATTATAAAAATAACTTATTCAAAATAAGGCAGAAAAGAAGGGGAAGAGCAAAGAACAGATTATTTAAATTTTAAAAATATGAATATGGTAGATTTAAACCTAACCATACTAGTAAGTATATTAAATATAAATTTTCTGAACACTCCAGCGAGATTATCAGATTCAATAATAAAAGCAAGACTTCTGGTTTCAGCTCCAGTATGTAAAGAATTTGGAAGTTGGCCGGGCGCGGTGGCTCACGCCTGTAATCCTAGCACTCTGGGAGGCCGAGGTGGGCGGATCGTTCTGAGCTCAGGAGTTCGAGACCAGCCTGAGCAAGAGCGAGACCCCATCTCTACCAAAAATAGAAAGAAATTA
>CAUYSK010054884.1:0-43275 GCA_963575035.1 Avahi laniger | reverse complement strand
AAATGTAGACAAATTATGATGTATTAGAGGAAAAAGAAACATGTCCGAGATAGCTAAATATAGGGAGATACAGACAGAGATTCAGGGAGTTGGAGTGCAGCTAAAGTAGTAAGACATCTAGACTCAATTTTTATATTAATTGCATATTTACAGTACAATACACCTAAAGGAAACCAAAGACCTTAAAAACAATTCTTAAATTTAATACATTTTGCTTCATCTTAGTACATGACATATTTGAATAAGTACAATAGATATATTTTCAAGTTTAAGATTCTCACAAAACATATTTCATACTATTATTATCCTAATATACAATTAAGGGAATTGAGATATAGGAAGCTCATTGAAATTAGTGCTGAAGCTGGGATTTGAATCCATAAAATAGGACCGACATTAATAACACACTATTAACTGTGCAATTCAGGACTTCATTGAGTTCAGTTCAAATAATACTCAAATTACTTAGATGATCTTTATCACACATTCATCTCATATCGCATCTTTCTTTCCACACAGTCACCACACAGCCTTTGAGGAGTGCCTGCTATGTCGTAGACACTGGTGAAACTTGAAAGTTCAGGGATGAATGCCAGGATTCCATCCTTTCAACAATAGATAGAAGAGCCGAAGCACAGACAAGTAACATTGGAGATATTAGAAGAATGGTAAAGAAGGATAGATAAAGCTATAGAAGTATCATTTACTCTGTTAATTGTCAGGAGATATTTTCCTAAGAAAATCATGTCTAAATTAATATCTGAAGATTAAGGCATTCTAGAAAGGCACTCCCCTTTCTAGAGCACTCTGGAAAAGGGAAATGTCACCTGCTAACATTGGGAATTGTGACAATGAGTGATAAATGCAGAGGGAATATAAAGAAATGAATAATTTGTAATGGTTTTCCAGAGTTATAGTAAAAATCATAATTTTGAAATTGATTGGGTTATGAAAGATGGAGAAAAAAAGACTAAAATTTCTCCAATTCTTCATACATTAGACAAAAAATGAAATCATTTGTTAGAAATGTATTAGTCAGGGTTCTCCAGAGAAACACAACCAATAGGATGTGTATATATATACTATATGTATGGAGAGAGAGAGAAAGAAAGAGAGAGCGAGATTTTAAGGAATTGACTCACAGGATTGTGGAAGCTTGGTGAATTCAAAATCTGATATGAACGGGCAGCGAACTGGAGACTCAAAAGAGCCAATGTTGTAGCGGAAATGGAAAATTCCCCCTTGTGTAGGTGAGGTCAGACTTGTGTTCTATTTAGTACTCTAACAGATTGAATGAAGCCCACCAACATTACGGAAGAAAATTTGCTTTTCTCAAATCTTGAATATAAACCTCATCTCAAAACATCCTCACAAAAATATCCAGAATAATACGTGATCAAGTATCTGGGTACCGTGGCCAAGCCATGTTGACACATAAAATTAACCAACATAGAAGGAGAATAGTACTAATGGAATTGTAGCCACTGGTCTTATTTTTTATCTGGTGAGATATATAATAGCTAATTGATATATGTTTTTAAAAATAAAATTCACCATTCTAAGTTTCATAATCTCAATTATTGTGTTTACTAATTATTAGCAGAGAAAGAAAAAGTCACCACTCCTTTAAAGTAAGTATGTGAACAAATCTAAGCAGCTCATATTCCAAATATTCAAAGGAACATTTAATATTTTGTCCTTATAGCAATATTAGGCATTTATGGGAAAACAAGCAAGAATGTAATCTGTGTTTTTTTACCCTTGATTATTACAAATATCCTGTAGGCTTGGTGAGGTGACTTATACCTATATGTTCATATGTCTAAGAGGTTTTGTTTAGTAATCTATTATGTTGTTTCTATAACTCCTTAACTCAATTCACTGATCATTTAGAGTTAGGATCCCATATAGGGAAATTCTCCCAGATGATTTTCTAAAAAGAAACAGACTCCTATAGTTTTACTGGAAGTTACCCATCCTACATTTAGGCTACAACACATTTATAGAGAAAGATAAATATCTCCCAGGCTTGACACGTTCTTCTTGATTTTTATTTTCTTTTCTTAAAAGCTTGGAAGTTTATTACTACAATAGTATTACAGAAATATTTAAAGGTTTAGTGCAGTGAACTATTAATCTATTCCTGTGGTATGTATTAGATCAAGTTTCACTAGGAATGTTATTATTTATACCTTTTTTTTTCTTTTTTTTTTTAACTTTTAAAATCACTTGGCCTATTATGCCCTACACATAGGGTGAACGTATGCAGTAAAGGATTCAAGTCTTGTTATGTCTTGTTTTAGGAGAAAAGTATTTGCAAATAGCAGTGCATTTAATTCAGGAAAACTCGGATAAAAAAGCAAGAACAGCAACAAAATATGACTGCAAATATGACCCAAATTAGTTTATCGCAAGGCAATTCTCAATTCAGACAAACAATAGCTCTCTGATATTTTGTGGGAGTTCTTATATTCTCAGATAAATTACAGATATCAATATTAAGAAGACTACATATTTAAGGAGAGATGAAATGCCACTTTCAATGTCTCTTGTCATTGTGTTGTTCAAATAGTTGACACTATGTAAATATTTAGTGAATTAATTTTTAAAGAATTCTGTGACTTACTAAACATTTGTTTCTCGGTCAGATCTAAGTCCACCCTTCTTTACTGGGGCACTACAATCTACATTCTCTCTGTGATCAGCTGATGATACTCTCTTCGGTTAGGTTCTGTCAGTAGCGGATATTATAAGGAAACTGACAGGCAAAAGATGGAAGAAGACATTTGTTCCTTTCCTTTTCTACTGTCATTCTTGCTCACCATACAAGCAGCCACTGCTCTGGTTTCCAGCTTGTTCTTGCATTTTCAGATTTGACTTCTTGGCACCTTCTCTGAATGCCAGCACTAGCTGAGCAGAATCTTCCTTAGAGGCCCCAATTTCACCTCTAGAGTCTCTCTTTGAAGCTCTGGCTTCGGACAATAGCAATGAATCCATTTGTTTCCCCAACACTACGGATAGAGCTGCTCCCTGTAGTTAATATCTCTGTCATTTAGGTTTTCACTTTTATTTTTTTGCAGTTCTTCACTATTTAATCATTTTTCTCTAACCAATCTCCCTATTAAAATAATTATTGTGGTTTATCTTTCCCTGACTGGACTTAGACTAATCAAGATGGAGCTCAGTAGCTCTGGAGCCCTTCTAAGAATCAGTCTCTTCAGTATTAGGAGCAGATGGGAACATGGGTGGTGACTTATGAACAATTTTTGCAATTACGGATTTTTTGGGAAACACACACCTACAGAAAATATATAGAATTGACATAAATTGAATTATACACAATCTGGAACTTATTTTTTCCACTTAATACATAAATTGCTTTCTAAATTATTACCTTTTTGATAGGCAATTGAACAGATTTTTTTAAGAAATAGAAAAATTGTGTTCTACAAAGAGAGCTAAATTTCTCTATGTTCATGGTACAATTTTATATACTTTATTATTCAAATTCTCATTTTATATAACAATTGCAATTTTAAATTTCTGACTCACTGGAATATGAGAAACTTGAGGATAATTATTTATCATTGTATCTTTATACCTAGAATAACACACACACAAAATGTAAGGGCTCAAAATACATTGAGAAATGTTAAATTAAACACAGTTGAGCACATTTTAAGTTGTTAAGTGGTTTAGCAAATATGAACTGTTATTATTTCAATGGTACCAGAAATGTACATGTGAATAGAAATTTGAATCAATTTATAAGGATAAGTGATCCACATAAGAAATTCTTATACGAAGACTAAATTTTCTTCTGTCTGGTAAAAATATCTTTCACTGTTTCCCAGAAAAATTATTTTAGGAATATAGTTTGTGGGCATATTTTCCATTCTTGTCATCTCTAACATGGTCTGACTGATGGGCCCAAAAAAGTTATCTCATAGCTCAATTAAGATTTTTAATTATTTTAATGTATTGTATAATAATATATCCAGTGTTGTAGTGATTATTTCTGTGAGTTTCATAGTTAAAAAATGTAACAATGTCCATTAAAATGTTATTTTTCTTTGTAAATATAAAACTTTTGATGTATTTCCTATGTTTTTACCTGATTACTTTCAAAAATAACATCAATCAATGGATGTTAAAACAGGTAAATCTTTTTTTGTCTCTCATAGTTAAGTTTTTTGCCCCCTCCTTCTCCACTAGTAGTCTCATTAATCGGATGATCCGTTAATAATATTTGCATTTTTATCACTCAAAAATGGAATGGCTATACTATTACAAAGAAGTATGTCTACCTTATACATCCTAAAATTGTATGTAATAATATGCACTGGAAAATTAAACTGCACTGAATCAATTCCCTCCATAGTATCCATATTCAAATACATTTATTTACTATTGCTAGAACTCTCCATCCTGTTTTCTACCATATTTTGTACTTGTCAGGGAAAATTCTTCCCATTTGAATGTTAATTCTTCAAAAGTTCTCTCTCATTACTAAGGCCACTGGTCCCACTAAGAAATGTTTGTCAGTCTCGTTCTACAGAAATAAAAAGGATACCATTAAGAATTGCTTACCTTGCAAATGAAAAATCTGATCCTACTTCAGTTATGGTCCAATACTTTAGGAACATTCCACGTTTCTTCTTTGTGGTAATCTTTAAATTAGCCGTTTGGATTTCAACATTTAGGCTCACAACATTGAAAGGGAAATTAAGCATTTCTACACCAGCTGTCTCAGAGTGCAAATCCTGGTACAGATTCTGCTTTCTAGCATGATTAACACTGTGTTATGTTGCATGTTGAAAATACATGTATCTTTACTAAATTGATAGTAAAATCACCATAACATTTATCAGTATCACACCAGGATATTCTGTACCCTATTATTTGTTCAAGTATTTCTGTCATAAGCAAGTAAATTGTATTTTTTTGCTACTAGATTGTTTTGTTAGAGGTCTGATCTAAACAGCAGGAAGTTGTACTTTCCTTTACTGTCATCCAAGCTCATTATTGAATAAATAGAACCCACATTTATCATCCTGTCTGGTATGAAATGCATTTACAAATAGTAAGCATGAATTTCAATTTTGAACACTAACTGATGAAATTAAATCCACTGAAAAATATTTAGGAATTTATTTTGTTCATAAATGTAGGTAAAGGACAAAATGTATTTGAGAAACAATCTCTTCTCTTAATATATATTTTATAATTGTTGGATTGAGGTAGTATTAAATTAAATAGTTGATTGATATAGATAATAGGATTATAATGTCAGAGCAGCCAATAATCATAACTTTAAAAGTGCAATTAGCATATATTGTTTAAACTTTCATTAAATTTAGAACAAAATAGTACATTTTTATGTTTGTTTGCTTTTAACTTAGAGCTACTTTTGGGTCGTGTGTGTCTCCCTCCACCCCCAAATTTAACTTAGATTAAAAATAGTACTTTTTAAGATAGCATCCTAGACATGATCTGATCCCTATATACTTCTTCAAATTCATCCCTTACATATTTTGCTTTATTCATTTTTTTATGTAATCACCCACAGTGTTTATAAATGCCAATCGAATTTTTGCTTAGATTGCTTTACACTAATTGCTCCCGCTTTTGAGAAAAATTCTCCTTTTTGTTCTCTGAGTCCTTAATTATTTTCATTTGTAATCTATATACCCTAGTTCCTGTTCCCAGAGACTTTCCCCAACCATCCAACACGAAATGCCACTACTTATTCCATTCAATTGCCATATTATTTTCCTGTTTTATTCTTTACAATTCCTCTATATGAAATGCCTATGTGTTTGTCTGATTGCCTGCCTGCCTGCTTGCCTTCTTTCCTTGTTTTCTTCCTCTTTCTCTCTGTCTCTTTTCTGTCTCTCTGTATCTCTGTCTCTCTCTACTTCACTCTCTCTGACTCTATTTATTTATATTTATATTATTTTGCTTGTTTATTGTCATTTCCCTCTATCTTAGAACTTTCAGTAAAACAGAAACCACTGTAGGCATTTCACCAGATTATGGCATCAGATAATTTAATTTAGGAAATTATCTTAAAGGGTATTGGAAAATCAGAAGACAACACTGAAGTAACATAGGCATTGCCACTGCAGGCAACAACTATTACCCTTATAGCTGAGGGAAAAAATGGAAAAGGCTGGGATTACCAGAACCTAAGAAATCAAAGGATGAGCCTTGCAGAGTTAGGCTCAAATGTCTGAGAAGAGGACACGAACTGACTGACTGGTGGTACCTTAAGAACTTGGAGAAATGGGCCCCATGGAACTGGAGTTCAGACTGTTAAGCATGGGATACTGTCTGAGCAGTGCTAAGGAAAGTGGAGAGCAAAGCATACGCTGCAACATGTAGTCCTCTGTTAGGCTGATTCAAATATTAACATTAATGGAGGAAAAATAAGCAAAGCAAAACAACAACAAAAAATGAAGAAGTTCAATCCTCAGTATTTCTGATTCTCAATCCAACTCTAGCAATCGTTTCTGGCAAAACTTTCTGTTAAAAATCCAGCAGAAAAAGGAGAAATATGGTTTGTGGATTTTCAGCCCCAGCACCACAAGCGGAGAATGGTGAGTGGAGAGTAGAAAGACAATAGTTTGATAATCGACACATACCTTCCCTTTGGTTCCTCTGTATCTATACACACACTTTTCATGATGGACTTCTATATAGTAACAATTGCAACTTTATCCTTTTCCCTACCATAATACAACTATTTTTCATACAAACATATTCTCTCTCCAAAAGAGAATACTATGTACTAAAACTCATTTTATCCAAATCTCGACAAATACAATCTCACCTATCTCTGATTTATTTTAATTAGTCTACTGTGTTACCATCACCACATGAATCTAAAGGCTATGTATAAAGTTAGCTACTAACATATACTTCTCTTTTATATAATAATAAACAAATTAAAATAAAATAATATATCTGTGGGATCTAAGCATATCTCTCCCAAATTCCAATGTCTATCAGCAATACACATACCTCAAAGCCATCATAATAGATTATATCAGCCCATATCTAATCTATTCTTTATCAATTTAGTGGATTGAGGGAATCAACATGGTCAGGTGATGACTTCAACCTCCATTTCAATAGAAACGTTTTTCTGTGTCCTGATGAAAACAGCAGGACCCAAGATTTTTGGTACAGAAAAAACTTTTCTAAATGAATTTTTGGGTGCAATAGTGCAATTGGCAGAATTCCAAAGGTTTTTGCTTCCACTACAATTCTTATCTCCTGGTTATTCACCAAACATTACTCTAGGTGCTTCTTTGAAGGTACTTTGGCAAGGAAATTAAGGATATTAATAACATGACCTCAGGATAAGGATATTATCCTGCATTTTCTACGTTGCTGCAATATCATCACCTCAGCCCTAAAAAAATAGAAAATCAAGGTAAGAAGAATCAGTAGTCAATGAAATTGAAGTTGAAGAGAAGGCAACAGAGGACAGATGAAGCAAAAGTGGACATAAAAAGAAATTTAAAGAGTTAGAAGAACAGGGCTCCATTGAGGGCTTAAAAATGAAGTAACAAGACCAGGAGGCAAGATATGTGGGTGACCTACAGAAGATGAGAACATCTGGCTGATATCCATCAAAAAAAAGGGGAAAAGTACTACAACCACATGATACTGAATTCCGAAGACAATCTGCATGAGCTTGAAAGTGGATTCATCCTCAAAGGATGCAGAGAAATCAACCACCTCCTGAATCTTTAATTTCTGCCTTGTTAGTCTTTAAGAAAAGAAAGCAGCCAGGCCCCCAAACTTCTGACCTATAGAACTGAAATGATAAATATGTGCTGTTTTAAGTGAATGATTAAGTTTGTGGGAATTTTTTATGGCAGTCATCAAAAATTAATTAAAGAGTAACTTGATCCTCCCCATTTCACTCCTTGATTTCATGATCTATGTTTTTTGACAGTGGAAAAATATAGCCCATATGTTGTTATCTAATTTAAAGCATTCTGTAAGATAGAACATCACACTTTCAGTGTATTATTTCTCAGCTGCCACTATAAGCGAGTCTTCAGTAGGTCATTCCTCCTTTCTATCAGGGAAGATGCTTGGCATGATAGAGAATGTGGAAAAACTTGTGAATTCTATGGCATATGCCCATTTCCACATTTATTTGCTGCAAAATAAGCCCCTTATTCAGAAGCAACAAGTCAATATATGGTGGTGCTAAAAAAATCAGCACTATGTTCAGGAAAGTCAAATTCATAAATAGGGTATCTTTCTATGCTGGTGAGGATAAATCAATACCCTCCCCACAAGATGGAATCCCATGAAATCAACCCTGGTTATGGTGTAGTTTTAGGGCCTCAGTAAGATGATGGAAAGTTAGGTACTCAGAGACTGAGACAGCAAAATAAGTATTACAGAGGAAATTTCACATTCTGTAGCCCTTGCAGAGTCTTCATCCCTTCTACTGTGGTCAAATTTAAATGCAATCACTGACCAAGCTTTAAGGTGGCTGGAGAAAGAAGCTGATTCATGTCAGGTCATGTTGTCCAGATTATTACTGAAAGTCTTCTCTGAATTAGGTGAACTTTTTTTTCAGGTGAGCTTTCAATAGTATTAATAGACAAACATCTTCATACTCTTCGCATTTCAAGAGAATTTTGAATTGATTGTTATCATTTTTTTCATTCTATTATTCACTCATTTTGCAAGTTTCTGACCATACAAATTGTTAACCACTGCCCAAAATTAATATGGATTTATATATCTATTTCTCAACACAAAGTAAATGCAATATAGATTGCTTGATGTTTGGTCCACTGTGAGGATTTGCATTTACATTTGCCTTTTAAAAACACATTTCTGATTGGGTCTCTAATGCTGCAGTAGTCCCTTTATGGTTGAATCCATTATATTGAAAAAAGGCCTAAGGTATTTTATTTTCTGTCAATTTGTCATAAGGTACTCTGTAAGTGGTCATAAGAACAGGAATGACAATATATCAAGAGACAGTATTAAAAGAATTTGAGACACCTGCTCGTTTAACTTGTATCTTATTTACCTGCTTGAGAATGATCTGTTATGTATCATCTACATATGATGATTGATGGTCACTGTGTATTCCCTGCTTCATAATTTTGTGAGTGAGAAAATACTCAAGCCAAATTGTCAGGTCAAGCTGCATGATCTCTTCTAAGATTAATCTTCTTCTCCACAGGCTGAATAGGTAAGTTAAATCGCAATGCTATGTAGGAGTTACAAACCCTGAATTTTCAAGTATTTGATAGTGACAGTAATTGTTACCATTCCCTCAGAGTTGTGATATTATCTTCCACTGTCAAATACTTTTGTTCTTATTTGTCCCAATTTGTCCTTATTGTTAATTAGTGAAATTACATCACCTGATCTCTTTCAATTGAGTGTTACCACTCAACATCATCATTGTGAGATGTCATCTCTGATTCTATTGCAATCATTAAGCTTGTCTGAAGGACAGTATCTTCCTCTACAATATCCAGCCTTCAGAAGAGAGTTGCTCCAAAAATTTTCAATATGCTAGCAGTCTCCTCACAAATGTATTTTTCAATGCTTTGATGAAGGTAGTGCCACCGGGATCCCTTCCTTGATTTGGAAATATAGTGAGTGAGTGTGTGGACATAACTTTTGACAAATGGACTATAAAATGCCTAACTCTCTAATCCCAACCTTAACGAATACAGAACACCATTGAGTACAAGTACCAGTCACACAATCAAACGGACTCTTAAAGCCAATCCACCTGTGCAAGCTAGCATTGTAAACTCATATCTGATAAGTGCACTTATATAAAAGAAGCATGTTATAGAGTTTTATTTCTTCCCCCTTGGTCTACCACCATTCAAATTTATTCCAAAACACATTCCTATGTGTCTTATTCTATAGAGGAGACTAATTTTGGTCTTATTTGGTAGATTAACTGATCTACTGTGAATCATGTCATGTATTCATCCCCCTGATATATAACTTTGTTTATTGGACTAAATTACATAATGAGAAGTCAAGTAGGTTTAAACAAGAATAAAAAGACATTTGTAAGTTGACTTCCCAGGGTAAGGAAAGCAAAGGATTCTCAAGGAAGGCAAAACTTGTTTCCTTATATAATGGAGGGCAGAGGTCTGCTTAGACACAGCAGACATCCTTCTGATAGGATGATGATACACAGAGATTTGGGGATCCAATACTCTTTGCTTCATCCAATTCTGTCTATATCCCTATCAACTTAGAATACTACTTCCTCTAAATCAATGCCGTGACTTTCACGTTAGAGACTTGGTGAGTCAAGAATTCAATATATGCTATCATTCTGCAACCTATATAATTACATTTGTGCCTGATTTACAGTGAGCTTTGACCTACAGCTATAGGAAATAAGAGATGTTAGGAGATTATTTGAAATCTGTCACAGAAGATCTCTGTTTCTCTGTCTGTTCTTGGGACTGAGAATGAAAGCTGTGAGTTTGTAATTTTCTGTTCATAATCTTTTCAGTGTATTCATAATCACACATTTCACTCCATGGATTCTGTAGTCATCATTTCAAACATAGCAGTTGTATGCAACAGACACTTGTCCCCCTGTTTCCAGGACCTTTACTATCAGTAGGTGCTGCTTTACAATCCACAACAGATATTAATTTAATGCATTTTAATATCAGAGCATGCTATAATCAATTAGTATTCTATTTTTCATTGTCAAGGAGCTCATTACAATTTGCAAGACAAAGAATATAATCAAAACTCCATAATCCCATGTTTGAAATTCTGTTTTCTATAATATTTCTGGGATCATTAAATATTGCATCTGATGCAAAGTACTGCCAAATAGAGAAAGTGAAACTGCAGCAGATATTTCAATAGAGATATTAAATACAGGGCATTGATTGAATAGGCGTGGCATGTCTGAAAAAGCAAAATGAAAACACTGAAGTAAAATACAGACATCGGATGATCCAAAGTTAGACACTACCAACCTGGGTTCAGAGCTCGAGGAGGGGGTTCTCCCTCGAGCTATGAGCAGGGGCCCTCTAGAGCCGGGCTCTGAGCAGGGACTAAGGTCTGGCTGGCAATGATGGTTCTGAGAAAGTGCAGTAATACTGGTTTTCAGTGCTAAACGATTATGGAAAATGAAACTAAATGTTGCTTCCAGAGTGAAGAGTCAGCATGCAGTGAGTGGCACTTATTGGAATAATCAAAGAGGAAGGACAATGTACTCATCCTTTTTTCCTTCCCATCTTCTTAATACTATATTCATTTGGCAGAAATGAGCTGAAAAGAAAAAAAATGTGATTTGAAGATTCCTAGCCAAAGCATCACAAAGGAAAATACGATGATGTAGATCTGGAGCTGAGTGACAAGAGCTTAATTACTGATACATTCTGAACTGGAATATATTGTGTGATAGCAAGATTTTATCAGACTAGTTCCCTATGTTCCTAGAGCCTGGGGACTTTTAATGAAAGGGCCTCACTACTTATATTTTTTTTCATTATTATTTTTTTTTATTTCAACATATTACAAGGGTATAAGTGTTTGGGTTACATATATTGCCTTTGCCCCACCAGAGTCAGAGCTTCAAGCTACTTATTTTTGAGCAACTGAATAAACATTTTGGTAGATATGAAGGATGATAATCTCCACCATCATGCACCAATTTAGAGCCTTTAATTGGAAAATGATGGAATGTAAACAAAATAAAATTAATAATACCAAAGAGATATGTACAGCATTAATATATAATATTTAAATATGCTAAATTACCTATAAAATTAATTATATTTTAGTTCACATGAACAGTGAGTATAAAATGGTTATTATTCAGCCTTGCAAATAAAATATTAAAAATGTTTTCAAACCCAGAAATGAAGTTTCAGTAGTATTTTTCTTTCCTTCAAACTTCTCTTCAATATTTATAAATGATTTAACTAAAATATCACTTTATAGAAAATATTTGGGTTAGTTTTTCTCTTTTAAATCAGTCATTCACAAAATTAGGATGTATAAGTGTAAATAATATATTATACTTGAAATCCTCACTCAACATCACTGATAAACGTTCTCCAAAAATGCGACTTTAAGTGAAACAAAATATAATGAAACCAATTTTATCAAATATCATAGCCTAATTGAAATAAACAAGAATTAAATTCCTATAGCTTATTTCTTGTCACAAAAAATCAACAAACTTTTAAATAAAGATGCAAAATAATTCTTATATTAAACATTGAAATAAATGTGGGTTACACATATGTTTAAAAAAGATTAATAAAAACAAGTAGATATCTATTTATTCAATTATTCGAGTTTGGGGTAGCTGGTAGCCTGAACCTCTCTTGACAGCTCAGGGCACAGGTAGGAGCCAATCCTGTAGAGGAAGCCAACCCATCAGCAGACACACTCACACAAACTCAGACTGGGACAGTTAGACTGTGATCTAATGTGTGCATCTTTGGGATGTAAGAGGAAATGGGAGAACCTTGAGAAAATCCATGCAGACATGGGGAGAAAATGAAAATTCCAAGCAGACAATAGTCCTGGCTAGGAATCTATTTTTTTTTCTCATCAATATTATAATGAAACAACATTGAATGAAATGACATTATTTGAGAATCTGCAGTGTATGAATGGATTTTAAAAATACATTCATTCAAAACTTTTATCAGTTACTTAGTTAATAAATAAATTCTACCATGGGTCATTCATCAAAGTAGGTCAAACCTAGTATATAAGAAAAAAAGCCATAGAATTTGTGATAAAATTTGCTAAGAGCTATAATAGTCACCTGAACAGAATGCCAGGAGAGTATGGCAAAAGAAAGTCAAACTGAAGGAAGCTTTCTAAGAAGAGAACACAATAGGATCTTAGCAAAATATTTTTCACAATATCATTTCTCATTTCACTGGGAATTATTTTTAACTTGTGAAGCAGGTTCCATATACTACTTGCAACATTTATTCAGGTGTCAATGTTACCTTGCTTATCATTTCAACTATATGGTGAGCCAGAGGCTGCTCTCACCTTGATATATAAGCATATAACTTTTGATATTTTTCCTCTGTGTTAAGCAAGATATATGCTGCAATGTACATTATTCCCATTCATTTTAGTCCCTGGTTTGGCCACAGTTGACATTGTACAGTTTTTAAAGTGCTTAAGTGGTTTCAGAATGAAGTGTGACAGGGACTCTGAGACATGACAATGTCTCTTGCAGGACTCATGTCTTACTATACATTGCAGACAGGAATAAGCAGGTGAGGGACCCAATTAGTACTAGAAGAACTTGATGCTACATACTGTAACATTTTTGTCCCATGAACAGGTAGAATTGGGAATGTTTTGAGTGGTATATTATATAGTTTGGAGAATAGTACATGATCTCTATCCTTCTTAACTCTTTGTATTCATTTCTGTTGCCTATAATGCTCTTATTTAAAAAAACAAACAAACAAACAAAGAAACAAAAAACCTTACTCTCTTACTGCTGGTTTTCTTCCAGATCTTGCTTCAAGATCTCTTTCTACATGAATATTTCTCTGATCCTTTGTAGACTTGGTTTGATTCTTCAGAACTTTCATATCATTACAAAACATATAGCAATCTCTTACAATATGTTAAAAATTATCACACATTTATTCTCCCCTACGAATAATGAATTCTTTGAAGACATGAATATTATTTAGCTTTTTATGCTGCAATAAATACACAAATTCCATCAAAATTTCTTTTTTGTTATTTTTTTTTGCCATTGGTTCCTGAAATATCCTCATGAAGTCATATTTATTTTATTTTCCATTCTTTTTCTAAAATGTATTTGTTTTTGCTGTCATAATACCTAGGAGTTTAAAAATAAGAACTCAGCATCACTACTTTTTCTTGGTACTGCTATTTAAGCTTGCCACACTAAGTCCTCTTAGTTAAAATTGTGTCTTATTATAGCTATGTCTACATTATGATTTTGTGACTAAGCTTTTGAGTATCATATGTTGGCATTTCAATAATATATAAAGGAACAAAATAACATGTCATTAACTTTCAGGGAATGTTCACCAGAACAGCTCTGAAAGCTTTGAAGCTCTGGTTATTCACTGAAACTTTGACATTCAGCTGTTCAATTCCATTCATTCTTCATCCCTGCATCACTGAGAAGGACAGTCCAATAGGGAAGTAGCAAACACTGAAGAATAATACAATAGGATTAGATTCCAACAGGCTGGGGACCAGGTCCTGGCTCTGCCATTAATTACCTGTTTGAACCAAGGAAAGGAAATTAAATTTTCTTGACCATGAAAACTTCGGCTACAAAAGCAGGGAAATTGGCTTCACAAAGCAAGTGTTTTCTGCATTTTTGGAATGTAGAAATAATGTAGGATGAATATCAGTATTTTTTTTTAAGTTAGTAAGCAATAGTTGGATACCTATAAAAATATAAACGTGTTCAACAGAAAACATGCTTTTGGTTATCTCACGTAACAGCTGTATTTTTGTTGTTATTGTTAGAAGGATTAATGGGAGGCATGGGAGACAAATATAGATGCAATAATTACTACATCAATTATTTCTAAGGTCTTTTAAATTCTAAAGATGTAAGAGCCTTAAATTCTAATCATTCATTCATTCCATGGATTCATTTACTTATTTATTCAATGTGTAATTAATGAAAATTTCTGCATCAATATTAGGGATAAAAATGAAAGAAAGAATGGTACCAAATCTTGAGATGCTCTGGAAACAGCACAAATTAAGCTACATCAGAGTACATAGAAAGAGAATAAGATGTCCGTGAATACCTTCTGTGGACATACGTATTTCAATGTAACATACGATACTTTATATTTCAAAACTCTCGATAGATCTTTGACACAAGGATTATTGCTATTTGACCCATAATTTCTGACACTGAGAAAAGTTAAATAATTTGCTCTTGTTATATTCAATAAGATGTTGGATTTAAAGTTTCGGCGAGATAATTCTGACCTCCAAATAAGCCAATTTCTTGAATACATTAATATGCCTCTGCAAAAGGAAAACTTGCTAGGATTCCTGTAACATTGTATGAGTACCCCATGAAGTCTAAAACAATCAATAAAAGTTAGCTTTTATTTTCCAAATTTTGGTTCATTACACATAAGTTATTTCCTTGGGTATTTTTAGGAATCAATATTAACTCTTCCTGTAAGGTATTTAGGGTTAGTTGGCAATAAAATCAGTGTTTTTCCCTCCTGATTCAAAGAAATCAATCAAATATGTTCTTCAAAATTGCACAGATTTAGTATGATGAAATAAAAACAAATTGCACAGATTTAAAGATATTATTATTATTTCCACATTGTACTACAGACAATTATCACAGTGACATTGTCCATTTCATATTTTACTTTAACTTTTGTTTATTAATATTAGAAACAAATTATCTCAAAAATTGCATTTGGCTGTGTAGAGTTTTTAAATTTTAATTCCAATTGTCCACTTTAAATACCTAAATGCTCAGGGACAAATAGGCACACAACATTTATGCTTTGAGTCATTTCTCATTGTCCAATTAGGGAAATAAAACACTGTACAATTGCCTTTTTCCTTTTAAGTACACTTCAAAATTCCTCTTATTTCGTTCATTGTAGAAAATGGAAATTTATCAAACAATGTGAACTAGACAAATCTTTTCGCAGTAAAAGAATGTCTGTAGGGCTTTCTGTAAAATGAGAACAAAGTGTTTCATAGCCCTATTTGAAGCTGTTTAATAAGACACAAATGTAATAGGCTTCACTGCATTTAACTTCAGAAAAAGTGCCAATACCTTCAAATGTGAACCTCGGATTATTGCCTCTGCAATTTGTTTAGGCAGCCAACGCACCACAACTCATTTCCAGCCTACAAATTGCTTTTGTTAGTGGAAACAGCCTACAATAAAGCCAGACTTCCTAATGCTTTATTGACTCTTGATTGAGTAGATGTTGAGAATTCTTTTGTCTTCTTTCAATGATTTTCTCAAATATTCTAAATGCTTTCACAGTGATAACATCTTTAAGTACTGTATTTCAAAGACTATTGTAATTGATTGGAGATTTTGTTTCCTTAAAATGGTTTCTTATTTTTTTTTTCAAATTGCCTATATTTGTATGGATTTTAGTACTACTTTAGAAATAATTACTTATTTCTCTAAATGTGGAAGATTAGGCTTTAGTGTCAATATTTCACTGTTCCTAAATTTCTTAGTTATATTGTTATATTCTGATGGAAGTAAAACATAACAAATGATTTCTCATAGATATTAATTTAAAATGTGTCATTTTAGTATGTTTTTTCAGTTGCATTTTGCATTATCTTGTAAATATTAAACAATCTGATAAATATAACCAGCACACAATGTATCACCTAATGAAACCAATGTAATTAATACTTCCATAATTCTTGGGTTCCATAAAATCTTCTCATTAAATATGATTTAAGAAATAAAAAAGGACTTTAATAATTTCCACTTATTAAGTGAAAAATAAAGTATTTGAACACCAATTTTACTATAGAAGTATAAAAAAAATATCTTTACATCAAACATCACATTATAAAAGGTTAAAAGTCATTTATTTTATAAGAATTTTTATTTGGAATTTTCTTCATAAACATATTTAAATCATTGTTTGTAGTCGTTGTTAGTGATCATATTATTAGCATTTATGTTATTGCCACTGAATATATTTTGTGTTAAACTTACGATTGCCCTATAAAAACACATGTAATGTACACTTTCAAAAGTCATTGTTATATTAGATTGCATTGGTGGCTCAACATGCTAGTTGTAAGGACAGAATAATAAAATGGGGAATAGTGGTGTCTAGTACCAGTAGTATTTGGGTATTATCAGCATCTAGGTTTATCAACAATTTAGAAGCAGCATACTTGTAAACTGTAAGGCTAAGTTAAAGGGATTAAAATATCAAAACTCCGGAAAGATTTTGAATTGGCAAATAAAAGTTATGCTAGGAATCAAAGACAAAAAATGTATCTGAAGTTCAGTAGGTAAGAAGGCGTTGGGTAGATGCGAATGTTCTTTACGGAAGCATCTGGTGACATGCTAAGTTGTCGATGTGTCGTGTTAGCTTTTCTTCATACTATGAGTTCTGATTTCCACTTGAGGTATGTAACTGATCATAAAGCCGAATTCTTTATTGTCAAATAAATTGCACACGAAGGTCTAGATCTGAACAGTAAGCTATAGGTCACATCTTCCTCAAATAGACTATTAAAAACAGAGAAACTGATCAGTAATATAGTTGCCTAAACACAATTTGATTTTTTCAGGTTTTTAGTCGAAGGTATATAATGGAAATTGAAAAAAAATCAATTTCTTATTTTGGTAATTGCAAAGCATCAATGATGCTACTCTTTGAAACCAAATGCTACTGGTAGTGCATTGAAGATCCTGAAATCAATATTCCCACTTTATATTTACATGTAACCCAGAAGACCACCTAATCAATATAAATGCCTTAAATTTATATATAAGCTACAATTAAAGATGTAGGTGGATTTTGAATAGGTAAAGAGAATAAGAAATTGATGTAAATTTTCAGATGTATTTTCTATATGTCCCAGAAGAGGAGAATGTTTTTCTCCTGAAAAATGGTCTACAACTTGAAAACACTAACACTATCTTCCTCAATCATTTTTATTCATATATTTGCAGCTATCTATCTATTGATTATAATAAATTAAGAACAGATAATGAATGATTAAAGTATGAATAGCAAAATATTAATAATAAATGAACATTAAATATTAATGACATATATTTCAATGAATATATATTAATTAATATTCAGCAAATACTATTTGAGCAGCTGCCATCCAAGAAGAGTGTGAATATACAAGGGTGAACAAAAGACAGGCATGATGCCTGATGCTATAGAATTTATATTCTAGCATGAGACTAGTGGTAAAGATACTCGTACTGTCAAGAGATTATAGAAATATATTATTATTAAAATATCCCAGGTCTAAAAAATAAAGAAATCATAACAAAATACAAAATTGAAAGATCTCCTTTATTCTTCCTCAACTCTTTGAGCACCACCTAATCACAATATGAACTTTTAACACATGCACACTGAAGATCAGAAATCACCTAGTATCAGTAACAACAGAATTTCATCATTTGTTGTAATTGTTAAAGTAAAAAATCATAAGTGAAGATTACAGACTTTTGACAAAAGATGTATGGTGAAATAAAGATGATGTCAGGAGAAGTCAGCTCCTGGATAGCATTCAAAGTGACTTTTACCACCATAAATTCACAAACTTGTAAAGTCTCTAGCCCTAAAATTGCAAGCTTAAAGACTTAAATTTCTTAATACATTGAGAATGATTATGGCACTTATGCATGACCTTCCATCAACAACTTCAAACACAATTAGTCTATAAACCAGAATTCAAGTTTATTTATTTGCAATGAATGATGTGATAACTATTACAGGATAACCCCACATAATTCATTTTCACTTTCAAATAGGATTTTATTAGAGGGTTTTATGCATGAATTAGCTACATGCACCAATCACCTCAACGGAGATATACTTAACACCAGAAATAGTAATGTCTTCGGTCTTTCCTGAATAGGAATGGACACATAGAAGTTGCAGTGCTTTGTTTTTGTATTTAACACTAAATAATCCTGCAATTATTTCCCCTATTGACATATTCTTCCTTGAATCATATGCATTCATTTACTAAGACCTATTCTGTTCAGGGAACCATCCTGTGTTTTTTGAAAGATTTTACACATATTATGGTGATTCTTGAAACCTTCAATATCCCCCAGGATAAAAATCTTATTTCTCAGTTCCATAGAAATAAACAAAATTTTCTAAGAATAAAGCTATTTTTTGTGATTATTTTATAGAAAATAAGTATTATATGACTTATTTGCTTGATTCAAGTTTTGAAAAAGCACATTTGCAATCCTTGAATATTTAGAAAGTATATCACATCCATTCTAGATATTTATATCTTATACCTCAGGTGTACACATTGAAATGAATTCACGTGTTTCCCTCTCTCTTTTGAAAATGAAGAAATTAATTGTCACCAAAATTATCTCAGTAAAGTTCATGTACTTCAAGTGTTTAAGAATCAATTTTCAGGCTGGGCGCAGTGGCTCACGCCTGTAAACCTAGTTCTCCGGGAGGCCGAGGTGGGCGGATCCTTTGAGCTCCGGAGTTCGAGACCAGCCTGAGCAAGAGCGAGACCCGGTCTCTACTAAAAATGGAAAGAAATTATCTGGACAGCTAAAAATATATAGAAAAATTAGCCGAGCATGGTGGCACGTGCCTGTAGTCCCAGCTACTCGGGAGGCTGAGGAAGAAGGATTGCTGAGCCCAGGAGCTTGAGGTTGCTGTGAGCTAGGCTGACGCCATGGCACTCACTCTAGCCCGGCCAAAAAGAGTGAGACTCTGTCTCAAAAAAAAAAAAAAAAAAAAAAAAGAATCAACTTTCATTCAGATCAGTGCCCTATTTTATGACAATTTAATATATTTTTCCACAGATTTGGAACTTTAACATTGACGAAAAGTATAAATACCATGATTATCTCAATGTCAATATTATGTTTAAAAATAATCTTGCCTGAGGTTAAAGGATCTTCTTTAGAAAAGTCATGCCTTTATGACTAGGGTCATTTACTTTGCACTTGCATTAGCTCTATTTTGACATGCTTACTAAATTACTTATGATGTCTGCCAGGGTCTAAAATAATGAGTTAACCAGAGTGACTTTAATTGTCAATGTGAGACACTAGTGTTTTCCTTTTCTGTTTAAAAATTTAACTTTTATGTTAAGAATAAACTTTGAAAATAACAACTTAAATACTACAAATTCTGAATGTAAAGGAATGTTTTAAAATAATTCAAGCTGGCCAATGAGACCTGATGGGAAATCTGCTGGGGGAATTGAGGAGAAGTTTTCTTCTTTGATGAAGATCCATATTTTTGCCTTAGACATTCTCATCTGTGACAGAGCGCCAGTACTCACTGCTGCAGCCGTCTTGTTAGATGAGAGGCACTTACCTGAGATGGTAAAGTGGAAAGAAGGAACCAGCAACTTAAAGACATTGAATAGTCACAGAATTAACTAGAATGAACCAGCCAGGGAGCCACTCCAGTTTAGGCTTCTTGTTATGTGAAATAATACATTTTTCTTATTCTTTAAAAAAATTATTCAAGAATGATTACATAGAGAGCTGGGAATGTGGAAGTAATTGAAAATTACGGTGTTATTTGTACCTCAGTGATAATCTAATATAAATTATGTCCTGAAATTAACATCCCATTAAACCTTTCAATGAATTACAATAAGAAAAAAAAAAAGAAAATGAAGAAATTTACAGATAAATTAAGGACTTTGAGATAAGGAGATTATCCTCCTTATGCAGGGTGCTCGGGAATCTCAAAAGCCTAAATAAGAAAAAAGCGGAAGAGTTAGAGAAGATGTGACAAAGGAAGCAGAGGTCCTACTTGCATGACTGCTGGCTTTGAAGATGGAGGAAGTAACCACAAATTAAGGAATACAGGCTGCCTTTAGAAGCTAGAAAAGACAAGTAAAACGCTCCTCTCTTAAACCCTCTCACAGAAACACAGCCCTAGATTTTTACCCCAGTGAAAACCATTTAAGACTTTTGTGCTCTAGAATTCTTAAGATAAATTTGAAAGAAAATATAAATAAATTTACATATGTTAAGTCACTAAAATTTTTTTTGATTTTCATAGCAGCAGTAGGTAACTAATAGGTATAGTTAATGAGTTTCTGTAAGTGGAATAACTAAATTTAGAAATGTAGTTTCTATCTAGAACATGAACATGAATGAAAAAGCATTACCTTGAGCAATCATTACTATATTATATAAAAAATATTCCTATAGTTCCACAACTATATGTTGAGTAATGTTTAATCATGATGACATATAATTCACTTCTTTACTTTAGATGAGTTATTTACTACCTGTGTGCCTGAAATTCCTTTTTTATATTATGGACAAAATCCTTATGAAAAGGGTTAGAAAAATGCCTGGCACGTCGGGAACAATCAACAAATATTACTTATCTATTTGTTTATCAATTTTATTGCTGTTATTATCACATTTCAGTATATATCTTACAAATGAAAGCTACATTCATAAAATATGATTTGCATAAACTGTGACACATTTTCCCTTCACTGGTCAGTCTTTTAAAATGTAAATTGTGAAATTCTAAGAATAAAAGAGACTATAATATCAGTTATTTTATGGCATTATCATAATGATTTCCTTAATATGAGAGCTGCACAATTACATCAGATTAATAATAGAAAAAACATAATTTTCCAAAATTAAAAAGAAGACAAAAAAGTGCAATATGTATTTTAAATAAATTTCGTTTTGTATATATGTACTACAATATGTCAAGTCTGAATTAAAAACAAAATCTACACTCCTATTTAATGGTCTCTGAAAATACAATCTGCTTCATCTCCCAGCTTAATAGAAATCAGATACAGGGATGGTGTTAGGCTATAAACTGAGAATTCAGAAACCTAAAATAGACTAATAAATTTCTTTGTAACACATGCTAGCTTTGGAGTAGTCAATAATAACTATTTGTAGAAAATTGCTTAGCCTTTCCTCAACTATAGCCTAAAAAGTAATTGCATCTGAAAGTATTGTATTTTATCTGACATTAAGGACCTGCTTTAGTAAGTCCTATTAAATTCTTATGTACTGTGGAATTGTACTTCAGGGTAATTTACAAACTATATGTATGATTGGTGATTAAAATTATCTTCAAAGACAGAGTTCTATATTGATAACAATTTTCTGCCTATTCAAAAGGAAATGTACAATCAGGAAGGCAATAAACTATTCTTATGTGCTCCTACACAAAGATACTCAGTAGATTTCTTCTCAAGATAACCATGGTCAATTCAATTACGTATACACAAAGAATCTGTTTAGCTAAACACTTCGTTTTAATTATCATAATCATTATTATAATTATCACTATTATTTTACTTTGTCTCAACTATAGACAGCAGTTCTGTCCTTTTGTCCATTTTTCACTAAGCACATAATAAATGAAATAAAGTTTGTATATTGAATTAATTTTATATGAGGTTTTAAAACAATTCTCAAAATCAAGTTTAGTCACATAAGATAAATATATAAATGGTTGATTATTGTAGGATAGTAGTTAAAAGTATGACATCTATATTAAATTCTAAGTTGAATTCTCTATAGTTACCTCGTTTCAGGCAAGTTATGTATTCTTTTATAAGTATTAGCACAGCGAATAGAGGATGATCCATATGTCTCTCCTGGTCTCCCTGTCTCTCTATTTCTCTGTCTCAGTCTATGTCTCTCCCTATCTCTCTGTATATGTATGTGTATATGTATATATTTTACATGCATATATATAAAATGTACAGCATAAATATATATTTATGTGTATATACACACACATACATATATACATGTAGGCCATATATTTTCTTTTTTTTTTTTTTTTTGAGACAGAGTCTCACTCTGTTGCCCTGGGTAGAGTGAGTGCCGTGGTGTTCGCCTAGCTCACAACAACCTCAAACTCCTGGGCTCAAGCGATCTTCCTGCCTCAGCCTCCCGAGTAGCTGGGACTACAGGCATGCACCGCCATGCCCAGCTATTTTTTTCTATATATTTTTAGTTGTCCAGATAATTTCTTTCTATTTTCTTTTAGTAGAGACCGGGTCTCGCTCTTGCTCAGGCTGGTGTCAAACTCCTGAGCTCAAACCATCCACCTGCCTCAGCCTCCCAGAGTGCTGGATTACAGGCATGAGCCACCACACCCAGGCCATATGTTTTCTATTATAAATATATTTTACATGTAAAATATAACTATGATATTATATATAATATATATTATATATGTTATAAATAAATAACTGAATAAATAAATGACTCTATCCCAATTTCCTGCAATATCACCTGTGCCTTGTCAGAAATAAATGTTGTCTTTTCTGTTAGCAATTTTTCTGATATTTCTCTGTAAAACCAAAAAAAAAAAAAAAACACTATAGAATTCAAGCAAACATTAAGAATAATAATACCAAAAGTGATAGCTACAGCTGGGCATGATGGTTCAGGCCTGTAATTCTTGTACTTAGGGAGGTCAAGGTAAGAGGATCTCTTGGGGCCAGGAGTTCAAGACCAGCTTGGGGAATATAGTAAGACTTCATCTCTACAAATAATAATGCTGAGGCCAGGTGCCGTTGCTCACTCCTGTAATCCTAGTGCTCTAGGAGGCTGAGGCAGGAGGATCCCTTGAGCTCGGGGGTATGAGATCAATCTGAGCAAGAGTGAGACCCCGTCTCTATTAAAAATAGAAAAATTAGCCAGGCGTTGTGGCGTGCGCCTGTAGTCCCAGCTACTCAGGAGCCTGAGGCAGGAGGATCACTTGAGCCCAAGAGTTGGAGTTTGCAGTGAGCTACAATGATGCCACTGCACTCTACCCAGGGCCATAGTGTGAAACTCTATGTCAAAATAAAAAGATGATGATGATAATAATAACAATAAAGTAATAGCTCAAAAGAGAAAAATACAAAGTGAGGCAAAAGCCATTACAGCTTCTCTTCTCCAATTATATTTTTTCAAGGTGGCCTTCTGATTCATAGTCAAAAAACAAGAATCAAGAGGTTCAACAATTTTAGGCAGTGAACAGTAAATGCAATCAAGTATACAGCACTCTGACTGTTAGAGCTGAGTGTAAGAAACCACCTGGCAGGATTGTTAGATAGAGAGGATTTGAGCAAAAATGTAAAGTCTTTGATGAAAAAAGAAGGGAAATTTCTCATTGTGGGAGAAGGGAGTTACAAACAGTGAAAGAATCAAAGGAAAAATGAACTGGACAGTCTTGGAATAAAACAGAAGTTATTGGTATGAACTAACGGTTTTCAAAATATCCAGATAGATGGAGAAAGAAATACAGGAGGCTGTGTGTGTGTATCGATCTATAGCTATGTTAAAAGGTCATTAAATATGAAATTCCCCATTTTGAATCAATATAATTTATTATGTCTCAAACAGGAAGTAGTACAATTAATCAATGTATGCACCTAAACTATCAACAGAGTTTTGGCATTTAATGGTAGCTCGTTTATGCCAGCAGTGAAGAAGCCAGGAGAGTGAGTGGCAATGAAATTACGAAAGGTGTTTTCCACAGCTTGTTGAGAATTGACTATTTTTCCTTACAAGAAGTGGTCCAAAGCCTGGATGAAGTGGTAGTCAGTTAGTGCAAGGTCTGGTGAACATGGTCGATGACAGAGACTTTCCAAGTCCAGCCTCTCTAGTTAGAGGAGCGTTGTTTGTGCGACATGTGGTCAAGCATTGTCTTGCAAGAGGATTGGCTTGTCTCTATTGACCAATTTCACAGTTTAATAACAAGCATCCTCATCATTTCATTCAACTGGGTTGTAGTAGACATCCCCTGTAATCCACTGACCAGGATTCATGAAGCTGTAGTGGATAATACCAGCACTGTACCACCAGACACTGTTAGCCTTTTTTGACGAATATTCAGTTTTGAACTGGGTTTCAACTCTTCATCTTTAACCAACTATTGTACGAATGCTTTGAATTGTCAAAAAGAATCCATTTTTCATCACTCATAACAAAACGGTGTAGAAATAGTTCTCCTTTAGATCATAACAGCAAAGAAAGTCAAGCTTTGAGACTATTTCTCTTCTGACACTCATTTAACTCATGCAGACCAATCAATCTAGCTTCTTTACCTTGATCGTTTGTTTCCAATGGTCCAATACTGTTAGAATTGCAACGTCAAACTTTGCTGCTAATTCAAGTATAGGTTGAGATGGATTTGCTTTCACTACAACTTTCAGCTCATTATCCACATTGATCTCTGGTTGCCCACGTGGCTCATTTTCAAGATTACAATTATGAGAGTGGAACTTCTTAAACCATCGACATAGTATGCGTTCATTAGCCACATCCTTCCTAAACACTTCACTCATATTTCAAGCTGTCTGAACTGCATTGGTTCCATAGCAGAACTTACATACGAAAATAACATGAATTTTTGACTTATCCATGATTTCACAAATATTGCTCTAAAAAATTTTTAAAAGATAATCACAAGCCAAAACGTATGTTTGAAAGACTGAGAATATATCTTCACAATAGAAATAAAATAAGAAGTGTCAAACTGAAATGCCAGAGAGATCAACTGTCAAACGTAGTACTTAAGGAAATCAGATATTTCATACTTAATAACCTAAATATATCCTTGGTCTGTCTACTAAGAAAGCCTGGAAGAAATGATACCTCAGTAACAATAAGAAAGCCTAGTGCTCAGATTTTGCCTTGTTAAATATCTTTTTCTACCTTAAGAAATACAGATTGTTTGGTGATATAGCTAATTCAGTTCTAGGCAAGACAAAGTGTAAGATAAGCCAGGAATATTTTTCTGTGTTTGAAAATAATCATTCTCAAAGAATGAGAGAAATGTGCCAAAAGGGCGTGGGAGAAGATAAGATTCTTTTTTTGTGGTTACATGCCAATTGAAAAAGGCAGAAGAAAGAGGAGAGGATGGGTACGTACACCATAATGAGTGCAGTTAGCACCGTCTCCGGGATGGACATGCTTGAAGGTCTGACTCGGGTCGGACAAGGGCAATATACGTAACTTAAACATTTATACCCCCGTAATATGCTGAAATAGAAAAGAAAAAAGAAAAAGGCAGAAGAAATTATGAAATTTGAAAATCTCAAGTTAGTGACCCTCCTAGCAATAACTTATACAGGCACATATCAATGGATGCTGAAAGTGAAGGGTGAAAATATGAAGAATAGTACCTTTACATGGTCACAAAGTATCTCTCCATAAAATATTTACAATTTAAAGTGGGGAAAGGAACGAATTAACAATGAAGACACCTCTCAGTCAACACCGTAATTTAGTGATCAAAGTCAACATCACCCATAACAGGGAAAATTGTTATTATGTCCTCTTATTACGGTTCCCAACTGACAGGATGAAAGGTGGAAAATACACATCATATCCTGTGATATTTCCGATAAAATTACTCAGCAAAATATAATTATGAGGAAATATAAGTGAAACTCAAATAATAGGAACATTATTTAAAACAAGGTCCAGTAATCCAAAAAATTAAGGTGATTATAGTAATGAAAAGACTAAACTTTTCTGGATTGAATATGATTAATAATAGTAGATAAGTAATGTAACGCATGGTATTATATTGGATCTTTTTGCTATTAGGGACATCATTGGAATAACTGGTGAAGTTTGAATGGGTTCTGTGGGTCATCATTAGAATTGAATCAATGTCAATTTTCTAATAGCAGCATTTGCACACCTGTTACATAAGAGATACCCTCGTTCTAAATAGTAGGCACTGACTTATCTAGACTGACGGATCATAATTTCTGCAAACTATTTTCAACAAGAAAACAAAATATGTATAAATAGATAGAGAATAGACAGACATAGATATAGCTAGAGATATAAACATAGACAAATACATAGATAGATACAACCACAAATTATCATTAATTTTTCTACCCCACTCTAAATTTTGTTCATACATTGAAGGCCACATTCTATAAGTTGGAAATGTGCATATTCATCTCTTTTTAGTACTTTGTGAGAAGAGAATCTTCTCAACTGTCCCAAATACCACTTGGAAAGCTGATAAACATAACTATGATAAAAATGAATATTTTATCAATGTGTGCTTAAGTCTGTTTTTCCTCACTCATCTTCTATTGTGCTATTTTTTCCCGTAAACTCAGAATGTTCATTCACATACGGAAAATGTATGGAGAGTATTTTGCATATAAGTGCCATTGTGCAAGTTCACTAGAATTCAGCTTCGTTATTTATTTACAAAAAATAATATATATCTGCATATTCCCTATCACTAAATTAAGAATATTACAGCAATTATTAATATGATGGAAAAATAGGCCAATAAATAAACACTGATATATTCATCAGGAAAATAAGTTATTGGACTATATTAATTACAATGCAATAGTTAATATCTTAATCAGTTATTGGGAGAAATGTTTCTTTTCATTCACCTCATCAAATGGAAGATCATGTCTTACACATAAAAAAACAGAAAATAACAATACCTAACAAAAATCACCAATTTATAGGGTGAAAGGCATATAAGAAAAACACGAAACTTATAGTGATGAAATGGAAAAAAATAAAAGCATGTATAAATTCTTTATGAGGGGCAAAATGTTTTCTTGCGATAGAAATGTCTGAAGCAATTACTCAGTAATCTAAAACTGTTATGAATATGTTTATAGAGCCACAGAGTTTTTGAGCTAAAAGTACATTTATAGTGAAACTCTAAACATATCAGTTGAAGAAACAAATTCAGAAAGGTTAAATAACAAGTAAAATTTAAAGTCATGTATTTACTGATGTCACAGTTAACAGTAAAGCACAGTTTTTTTTTATTGCTAGTTCAACTGCACAAGATCCCTCAGATTCGAATAAAATTTCATAAAAGAGTTCTCCCATTTTATATGAAGTTTATACAGCTAACTAAATATTTGCTTCTAGATTCTTGCTGGATAATATTATAACAAGATATTTTTGGGAAAATATTGTTCACTTTCAAAAATATGTCAGAATTATTTTTGAAAGTAAATTAAGATATGCTATTTTTGTGCAATGACTAAACCTCTAGAAGTTATAAAAGAAAGCGAGACAGGGAATGATTCTATGTTTGCTTAGCTGAAAGAGAAATCATCATCGCCCAAAATATTCTGTGATGGCTTATATAACAAACATTTTGGTTAACTCCCTGACATCTATTACAGCTCACCTGGCTTGTATAAAACAGTGATAATGATTTGGGAATTGTACACCAAGGAAAAATGTCAACCAAAAAGAGACAGGCAAATTCTGACTAGGCCTTCTGAGAATGGAGTTTTTTTATCTCTTACAGGAAATCTATAAGAACTCAACCTGTCAGTTTTGCTGAATAAGAATGAATTAGCATTTTGCCCTATGTCCTGATGGTAACCGTCTTGTAAGTAAATAAAATGCCAGCCTCAGGGCGGTGTCAACACACACTGCGGCTAGCCAAGCAAAGAGGGTGAAAGAAGCTGGATTTTTGATGAATTTTTTTTTTTTTTGAGACAAAGTCTCACTCTGTTGGCTGGGCTAGAGTGCCATGGCATCAGCCTAACTCACAGCAACCTCAAACTCCTGGGCTCAAGCAATCCTTTCTGCATCAGCCTCCCAAGTAGCTGGGACTACAGGCATGCGCCACCATGCCCAGCTAATTTTTTTTATATATTTTTAGTTGTCCGATTAATTTCTTTCTATTTTTAGCAGAGACGAGATCTCCCTCTTGCTCAGGCTGGTGTCAAACTCCTGAGCTCAAACCATCCGCCTGCCTCGTCCTCCCAGAGTGCTAGGATTACAGGCGTGAGCCACCACGCCCAGCCTGATATTTTTCTAAGACATTGAATTACCTCCTCTGAAGTCTTTATTCCTTGCATCTCTAATAGGCAGACTTATAAGTAATGCAAAAACAAAAAACAAAACAACAACAACAAAAAAGCACAAAAACAGAACAAAAAAAGCAAGAAACAAAAGACACAACAAAAATCATCCTATTTATTTAAGAAAATCTAGAATATAGACTTAACTGCACGATAAAGTAATTATAGGAAATATCTTTAAAAGGATTCTTTACTAAAAAAATCACCACTAGATTAAATCAGACGTGTTCTTATATTACTCTATAATTTGTTACAAATATGTACTTTCTTGTAGTGATCAATAACATAAATGCTGATATCTTCCCTTTAACAAAAGTTGATAAAATTTTAGAGCTGAAAGGAAATTTATGTTAAAACTCTTAGTATATCATGTAAGGAAACAGATTTATCTGTGAAAAATAATCCTTTCATCCAGAAAGAGAGAGAGTGGATCTGCCTTACCAATCACAGATAACAGACTTACTAGCAATTTTAGTTAGAGTTTGAAGGAACCTTAGAAATCTAAACCAAGCCTCTGTATGTATATATGAGGGAATTAGTACAAGAAAATTATTAAAATATGAGTACAAGTAGGTATTTCAGGATTAGAGTTAGATCTTCCGGCTAGTTTAGTTTAATACTTTAAAAAATGGCAACACTTTCATCAAAGCCAGTGATGTTGTTTTATGACAGTGTTTTCACCTGTCCACGCACCTGCAAAGTATGTTATGGACAGGAAAGCCTCATGGAAGAAATAAGTCTCAGTAATTTACATAGAAAGAATTTGTTTTAAATACTATCTAAAACGTAATCAAAGAAAATTGAATGCATCTTGGTAGAAATGAAACAAACAAACAAAAAACTGCTGTTTTCTAGGTTCACTACTCAAAAGTTCCAAGACAATTTCAAATAATTTCTCCAAAAAAATTTGGAGAAATTAACAAAATGCAAAATGAAGCTTAAAAAATGAATAGTTGATGTATGACATAGAAGAAAGTATACAGGAGATGTAGTTTCTTCTTATTATTATTGGTAATTCAGAATACGTCAGCAAGTCATAGAACGCCATATGACTTTAGCAAAAGTATTATAATAAGTTTTAAGTGCTTAAGATGTCATATTAAGTGGAAAAAGGGAATAACAACTCATTTGTTTTCTCTTATTTGCATAAGCTACAACTCAGGAGCTGAATTATGTGGAGAAGCTATATGCCTATGAGCAGTTCCAGAAACAAGGTGATCCAGTCCCACAGAGCAAAACAACCGCAATTTATCCTTATAATGTATTAGAAAACTCTAATTTGGGAAAGATCTCATAGACTCTTCCGAGTGACCATCTACCCTTCAAGCCAAACTAAACAATACATTTATTGATGATTGTGAAACTCTTCTTCAGATGCATAACAATAAGGATTTCTAGAAGAATTAAAAATGCAGAAAATTCACTCATTAAGTAATGTTAGACTCCAAATAACAAGATTATAGTGAAGGTTGCCTTTTCCATCCTTACTAAGCAAAATTTCTTTCTTATTTTATATAATGAAATAAAATTCACTCCATAAAGAGAGCCTTAACAATTTTCATTCCAAGTAATAAGAATTTAGAAGTACAGATCTTAAGAGTGAAGACAGTTCGACCTTCAAAGCTAATGGGTTGTTACCATTAATATAATTATTTCCATTACATTGTAAGAATTTCATATTATGACAGTGACATAAGCAAAATTTCTTCTTGTACTGACATTTACACTTTGCTATTGCAAAAATCAATCCTAAAGTTTTTGCTTCATCATTTTTAAGCATCCATAATGTTTCTTCTGCACATGTGTCACTCTGTAGATGTATTAAAAGAAAAAAGTTTTTGAAATTTAATTTTATTAGAATTAATCATGCGTAATTTGGTAACTGGCATTTTTAAATAAAATAACAACTGAAAAAAAGAAAAAAGAAAAGACGAGGTTACAAATAACGAACATAAACAAATAATATGAACAAACATACATGCTACACATACATCTATGTGTATAGACAAAATATAACAACGAAAATGTTTTATGTTATTTTATTAAAAACAATTTCCCAGATAATTTCAATTTGTGTAAAATAAAGAGGAGAAACTTCCCCTTAAATTATATGTAATTCATATAATATCCCAACTATAAAAAGGAACACGAGACTTATAAAAAAGAAATTAAACATAAACCAGTTTGGATGACTGGGTGGATGGATGCATTGACAGATGAATGGATAGATGTAAAAATAGTAAGGAAATAATAGCAGAATGCATTTATAATTAATTCCTCTATTAAATATTTCTAAAACCTATTCTCTACTTTAATCAAGTAAAGTTTTTTATTGTGGAGTAGAAATCAAAATTTATTTTCCTCCCAAATACGTATCCAGTTATTATAATGATATTTATTTAAATTGTTCATATGACCCAGTTCACTAGACATGCCCTAATTGCTTTCAGTTTTATGTCTCTTCTAATTACTTATTCTATTATGTCATATGCTTGTTTATTACTTTATTAATATCAAACTTATAATTAATGTATTGTTCGATATCTCATAAGGCAGGACTCTCCATTGTTGAAAATTTTCAGAATTTTCCTGGCTGAACACACACACTCACACACAGTACATGTGTCATGATGAATGTGGGGTTATTAAAACCTGGATCAACTATTGGCTGCTATGTAATATGACCTGTGAGTCAAGGCAGATAATATTTCTGAACTTAATACTTTTGTTCGGTTAAATGGTTTCCATTGTGTATTATAAAATTGTTTTTTTTTTTTTCATTTTGCAATGAGGAATGGAATGCATCTGGGAGTGGGATGGAAAGGAGGACGATCACAGTAGGGGAAAAATAAGAGCTTCAGGTACAATCAGATGTCTTCCCAAGAAATGAAGCTACCCCAGAGACTGTTTTGAAACCAGAGGGAACCTCACTTGCATATACTTGCTTGGCTTATCAAAGGACAAAATTTTCCACATAATTATCTCTCTGTGTTGTCTTTACTTATCCCTATCTCATCAAGGGTCAGTAAAAGAAACGTTGCTCCTTTCTGATGGAGTACACTGTCTACCCCCAAGCTATACGTCTCCCAAATGCTAAGGAGTGAATCAGTCACTTTATCTTTAATTGTAGTAGTATATGTATATTCATACGTCTATTGCCAATGAAATATTTTAGCAGTGCCAAGTGCTTTCTGAAAGTGCCGTGCAGACATATGGTACAATATGTTTATACCTGTTGCAGACCATCTGCTGTCTAGGCTCAATTGCACATTTATTTTACTTTTAATTCACAAAGAAAATGGAAAATAGAACTGGCCCATATACCATAATTTGGCTGAGCTTTAAGCAGGTGCAAATTCAATAAGAAAACATATTTGCAACTATAAAAACTTCATTTACTCTGTCCTCATGTGAGTATATATTCTTTCCAAACCAATACAAATGTTCCAGACCTTTAGGCTTAAATGTCTTGTGTGTACTGGGATCAAGTGGGATGAAACTCATTTAGAAACCATCGAACTGCATGTCCTTTTGCTAAAAGAGTAAGTAATGTCTATAATAATATTTGAATGCAATTTTATTGGTGTATCACAAGTTTTATATTTATAGGAAAAGTAATTATGAAGACTTTATTCTTTTTAAATAAATTTGTTTTTAGTATTTTACATACACACAGAATAAAAATATAATTTAAGATTTCCGTAAGCAGAGTTACCTTTTTCATGTAATATGTGAATATTTATCTGAAACCAGGTCACATATACAACCAAAAAAAGAAAAAAAGAAAATAAAAGACTGTGCCCACATAGCAATTAAAGCACATATGTCTGTGTATGTGTGTGTATATATATATATATAATATATTCATATATACACACTTGTGTAATCACTCTTATTTCTGTGATATAAAAATTTTCAATGACAATTCTTTACATGACTGATCAGATATTTCAATTATTTAATCTCAGTAACTTTTGAATAAGTAATATTTTGGCTGAATTTTAAGATATTGTAATCTTTTCTATAGAATTGTCATAATTCCAAGGCTATTGTTACCACAAACTATTTGAGTATTTGACTTGGTCTTTGAACTCCAAATATTCTTCATTGGTTTCATTAGGTAGAAATTGCTGAAGATTTTTTCATAGAATAGAGTATAAATATACAGTAATTAAACAGGAGAAACTTCCTCTTTTCAAAGAGTTCCTGTATCATTCCGTCAATAAAAATAAGCATCTTGTCTTGGAATGTCATCATGAAAAAATAACTTGATATATAAAGATAAGAATTATTTATGAAATTTTTCCTTAAAACGTGATGTCTAATTGAAGCCATAAATATTAAGAGGGGCTTATAAATAAATAAGTAAATAAATGAAGAAATACAAATAATATTCCGTAAAGAAAACATAGATACATTACAGACACCCGGTGGAATAAATATATATATTTTTTTCAGTGGCTGAACAGTACTACTGTGATGGAAAATAATAGAAATGTGAAGAATTTTCTTAAGAAAATCTATTCTAAAAGTAAATTTTGAATGAGTGTTTGGATTTTGGCATGCTCAGAATAGGAATAACATGATTGGGATAAATGACTATGCAGATGGAAACATTGAGAGACTTTTTTTCATATGAGCCACTTAAAAAAATTCCCACTGCTTTCTTATTCTTAGAGCCTCTGAAATTTAATAAATAAATAAGTAAATACATAAGTAAATAAATAATGAGTGGCACTTATTTCAAAAGAGTACCAAATCAAGGTCACATTAATGCATTAAATCAGCATAGTGAACAGATTTAATTTCATGGCAACTTCTATAAATTGATAGTGATCTCTGAAAGCAAAATATTGAGAATAATTTGATATCTTCTTTTACGTTCGATGGAACTAAACACAGCGATTGATTACTGTTGTCCTCCAAATCCACTTAAGGCACATTTTTCAATTCTACCTTCAATTTATAGCTCCAACATTTCCATAATATTACCAGACATATATTTGTAATTAACAAGTTGAGTGTCTCTTTCCATACTAATTTATTTGTGTTCAACCCTAATCAAAATGGGCTTAAAGGAATCATAGAACAGATTAAATCGATTAATTAAACATTCTGACTTTTCAAAAGACTTACTATGTCAGTAGATTTCTCTGCTCTTCCCTAAAGTGGCCATAGGGGAATACGTCAAGGATTTAGCTTAATTCTAGGTATGAGAATATAAAGATAGGGCTGGAATGTTTTTAATGATAATGTGTCTTAATTGTAGGTATTATGATTAATAGCTTGATCATTTGCTATTGAATTTCTATCATCTATGATGTGAGTCACAAAAATCTGTTCCATTTTCTGCCCTTTTCTCTCTACATTATACTTTATAACATGTGTTTGTTCATACAGTATTTTGAATAGTAACACATCCAAGAAGAATAAGACATTACTCAGGATATTTATTTACCTAATCCACACTCAGAACTTCAACTCTACAATCTCAATCTGGGTCCACATAATAAATATATTTATAAGTCTAACTAGATCTAAATTCCAAGCTGAAGAAATAACAAAATTTTAATTTCGCATAATTTTAGGCTGGGCACAGTGTTTCATGTCTATAATCCTATCACTCTGGGAGGCCAAGGTGGGAGGGCTGCTTGAAGTCAGGAGTTCAAGACCAATCTGGGCAAGAGTGAGATTCTGTCCCTACAAAAAATAGAAAAAAATAGCTGGGTGTGGTGGTGTACACCTGTAGTCTCAGCTAATCAGGAGGAGGATTGCTTGAGCTCGGGAGTTTGAGATTACAGTGAGCTATGATGACACCACTGCATTCTAGCCAGGGCAACAGAGACAGACTTTGTCTCAAAAAAAAGAAGAAAAAAAAGAATTTTAAATTTAATTTAGAATAAACCCTTATTGTGGAATTAAAAGTACACATAAATAAATATGTACATATTTAGTTTATTAAGTATGAAATGTCCAGTTTCTTTAAATACTGAATTTGACAATTGATGTCTCTGACATTTCACGTCAACACTCCTGTTTTATGTTTATTGTGAAGGTACATCCTCATTCTTTCAAATGCATGTTTTGGCTTGTGATTATCTTTCACTTTTTTTTTAAGAGCAATTTTTTGTGAAACCATGGATAAGTCAAAAATTCATGTTATTTTCAAATGTGGATTCCATCTTGGAACCAATGCAGTTCAGACAGTTCTAAATATCAATGAAGTATTTGAGAAGGATGTGGCTAATGAACACACAGTAAACTGATGGTTTCAGAAGTTCTGTTCTGGTGATTTTAATCTTGAAAATGAACCACATGGGTGATCTGAGACCAAGGTGGATAATGATGAGCTGAAAGCTGTAGTGGAAGCAAATCCATCTCAACCTACACATGAATGAGCATCAAGTTTTGACGTTACTATTCCAGCAATATTGGACCATTGGAAACAAATGAGCAAGATAAAGAAACTGGATAAATGGGTTCCACATAAATTAAAGGAGTCAGAAAAGACATAGTCTGGAAGCTTGCCTTTCTTTGCTGTCACAACATAAAAGAAAACCATTTCTACACCATATCGTTACATGTGATGAAAAATGAATTTTTTCTGACAATTGCAAACATTTGGCACAATGGTTAGATAAAGATGAAGTACCGAAACACAGTACAAAACTGAATGTTCATCAAAAAAAGCTAATGGTGTCTTTTTGGTGGTCCAGTGCTGGTATTATTCACTATAGTTTCATGAAACCTGGTCAATTGATTACAGTGGATGTCTACTGCAACAAATTGGACAAAATGATAGCAATGCTTGTGATTAAGCAGCCTAGACTGGTCAATAAAGACAGGCCAATCCTCTTGTAAGACAACACTCGACCATATATAACACAAACAATGCTGCTCAACCGCAGCTGTCTCAAAATAAAAGCATAATTTTAAATTTAATTTAGAATTTAATTTAGAATAAACTCTTATTGTGGAATTAAAAGTACACATCGTTAAATATGTATATTCACACATGTAAATAAATACATACATTTGTAGGTTTTATATATGATTTATTTATTACATATATAACTGTATTGAGTTTAAATATTAGGTCATTAAATATAAAATGTCTGATTTTGAATCAAAAGTTTAGTTCATTATGTCTCAAACAAGAAGCAGTAAAATTAGTGCCTCTTCTCTTCTCTTCTCTTCTCTTCTCTTCTCTTCTCTTCTCTTCTCTTCTCTTCTCTTCTCTTCTCTTCTCTTCTCTTCTCTTCTCTCCTTTTTCAGGCACAGTCTGACTCTGTTGCCCGGGCTAGAGTGCCATACTGTGGTGTTAGCCTTGTAGGCTCAAGCCATCCTCCTGCCTCAGTCCCCTGAGAAGCTGGTACTACAGGCACTCACTACCATGCCCAGCTAATATTTTTTGTTTCTATTTTTAATTGCCCAGCTATTGTTTTCTATTTTTAGTAGAGATGAGGTCTCGCTCTTGCTCAGGCTGATCTCCAACATCGGACGTCAAGCGATGTTCCTGCCTTAGCCTCCCAGAGTGCTAGGATTACAGGAGTGAGCCACTGCGCTGGCCAAGTGCCATTTCAGTAGAAACCATCTGTTATGTTTATTGATATGGATTCCCTACCCTAAGTTTATATAAATTGCATTTTTGCTGCTTTATTATATGTACCTTACCATGAGTACCAGTCATATTTTTAAGGACTTTTTACTGGTAATAAATCAGTAGGAATTGGTTAAGAGGGTTTTTTTTTTCCAGATAAGATTCATTATTAAAACAAAATCCTATGTGGTTTGGGACAAAAATTAATTATGAATAGAGAATCTGGACTCATTCTCAGTGTCCTAATAATTATTAATAAAGGGCAACTATAAAATATTAATAACTCAAATATCAACTGTAATATGCCAAAATCAAAACCCCAATGAGATATGACTTAAATCCAGTGAGAATGGCTTTTATCAAAAAGTCCCAACATAACAAATGTTGGTATGAATGCAGAGAGAAAGGAACACTTATACACTGCTTTGGCAGGACTGCAAACTAGTATAACCTCTATGGAAATTAATGTGGAGATACCTCAGAGAACTCAAAGTAGAACTACCATTTGATCCAGCAATTCCGCTTCTGGGTATTTACCCAAAGGAAAAAAAGACATTCTATAAAAAAGACATCTGCACTCAGATGTTCATAGCAACATGATTCACAGTTGCAAAGATGTAGAAATAACCCAAGTGTCCATCAATACATGAGTGGATTAGTAAAATGTGGTATATATATACCATGGAATACTATTCAACCATTAAAAAAATGATAACGAATATTCCTTGGACTATCCCAGATGGAGCTGGAGCCCATTCTTCTAAGTGAAATATCACAAGAATGGAAATACAAGCACCGCATGTACTCACCATTAAATTAGTACTAATTCATCAACACTTATATGCACATATGGAAGTAACATTCAAAGGGCATTGGGCAGGTGGGAGAGGGAGGAGGGGATGGGTAATCTCACACCTAATGCGTACGGTGCGTGATGTCTGGGGGTTGGGCACTCTTGTAGTTCCGATTTGGGCAGTGCAAAGGCAATATATGTAACCAAAGTGTTTGCACCCTATAATATTCTGAAATAAAGAAATGAATGAATAAATAAATTATACTTATTTCTGTCAAAAATAAAAAAATAAATAAAAATTGAAGAATATAAAAATAATTATTAATAAAGGACAACTCTAAAAACATTAATAACTGGAATATCAACTACAATATGCCAAGATCTGTTTTTTCTTAAATTTATGTCCACCATGTAAACATTCTATCTATATAATAATACATAAAAGAAATAATATTAGTGTCTATATAGGTGACAAAATGGACCGATGAAGTTAAATAATTTGAATTGAGTTCCATAGTTAAGCATACAATACAACTGGGATTCAGTTCAGTGCTATGTGGCTCTCATTTTCATACTGGATCTACATATTATATTTTGCTATTTCCTATTGCCTCTGTTACTGTTATATTTGAACATGCTACTTCACTTGTAATGGATACAGTTGGAGATATTTTTTGCAGACCAATTCAATCAGAAGAATCTTCATAAAATGTAAATTCTAGTGTTCTCTCTTTCTGTATATATATATATATATATATATATACACACACACACACGCACACACACAAGCACACATACACATACAAATAAATATATATATATATATAAAACTATGTTAATTGGATTACTCTAAGAAATCTAGATAATGAATGTTTTCATACTTCATATGCTAATGTTTTTCTTGCATGTAGATAGTTTTCTTGGTGCATATAGTGACTTTTGGCAAACCTATTTTAAATATATATCATAGAGATTTTGTAAGGATTAAGATATAGATTCTCACTTTACACAATGTCTGGTATGTGATAAATGCCCAGTCACTATAAACTAAAATTAATAAAACATGAAAATAAATAGTTTCCAGCAAAATATTCCTCTAATAGCACTCTAGTTTATCAGACTAACTATTCCATTAAAAACAGCTAAAGGTACTAGAAAAAGTACCTTTACAAATATTACCACAACCATCAAAGAGATGATAAATAATAAGGAATTATCAGACAAAAGCATAAGAGAAAGCAAGATTTGGAGTCTTGAGCAGTACATAGAAATTAAGGATATGCACAAACCCTAAAGAAATTGAGCTTCCACTTTGTAGGGTTTAATAGGCCAATAAAGAGAGAAGTAAGGCATAAATTGTGACATGGTTATGGATCCAAATGGAGACTGTCTGTATTAACGGTTGCCTATTTAGGATAAGCTTGAACTACAAATAACTCTACTCAAACACCAGCCTCAGAAACTTATAGACAAAGACAGACTCTCACTTGGTTCAGCATCCCGAGGACACATTCTCTGGGAGAACCAAGACAATTCAAATGTTGAATTTGGTTGGAGAAGTGTCCAAATGATATTATAGTACTATAGGTATCTGGCGGGAACAAACACCACATCTCTTTGAAAGAGGTATATTCATCTCAGCTGCTCAAAAGTCTAAAAATTATTTTTCAAGGAAACTGACTAATATAAAGTAAAAAATAACCAATTACACAATTAACAGCTTAACAGAAGAATATATGAGCAAAGAAAAACAGGCAGTGAAAATACACCCACACAGTCATCATACATATTGGAATTATCAGACACAGATTATAAAAAAATACGCTATTAAAAATAAGACAAGTTTGAATATATGTTCAGAGAATAAGACAATGTTGCATGTGATAAGATTATTAGAAGAAGATTCAACTAAATCTTGTATAAGTAAAAAAAAAATATTAGCAGCTGTCATTAAAACTGAATGGGTACGTTTGGCAACAGACTGAAAAATAATGGAAAATTAGGGAGCTGAAAGATAGATCAAAATAAATTATCTAGAAACAGATCTCAAAAAAGTATGGAACAGTAGTGATGAAAACATGGAGGACACAGTGGGGAAGTCTAATACACTTTAATGAGAGTTGTGAAAGGAGAGAAGCCACGGGGACAGAGGCAATAGCAGAAGAGAAAATGACTGAACATTTTCCACAAACAATTGTTAAAAATAACACTTTCCAGCCATCTGAACTTCCACAAATCATCAGCATCCCATTATAAACCAGGTAAATTTCTCCTTGGCTTCCTACATTGATCTTTCCACTTGGCCTGGGGCATTGCTCCAGGTACAGTAGAATATATTTGCAATTGCACAGACTCCATTTGACCTGCAGGAAGGAAGACTAGGGAAATACTATCACCCATAAAAACTCTGACCAGTGATTTGAAGTTGACCTGAATGTCTTCAAAGACCCAACTGGTGCAATTGATCATTTCACGGAAAGTAAGGTATGAATTTACACCATTATTTCTAACCAGATGATTCCATTTTAAGAATAACTGCCCACAAGGTTTGCAAGAATGTCTACTCATTATACTTCCAGGCAGCATTTTGTCACCAGCAAGTCAATACTAAAGGAACTTGAAGAGATGAACTTTTGGAAGAAGCCAAATAATACAAGATGAAAGTGAAAAATAAATAAAGATTGAGAAGAAAAAAATAGTAATTATTATTGTTTGGATAGACACAAGCAAACACTGACTACATAGTACTATAATAATAATGCTTTGTGTGGTTAAAAATATAAAAGTGTAATACTCACTAGAAATATATAACTCTATAAGAAATAAGTAAAAAGTATAATTAAAATGTCCCCAGTTACTCATACTACATGGCTTTAACCTATGATATCTCACTCTATGTAGCATAATCATCACAATAATGAAAAAAAATGTACAAATTAGAGGAGGGTAAAACAAGATATGTTAAATAGTAGTCAATAAAAAGGGGAGGAAGAGAATGCAGAAAAATAGAAATTAAGAAAACATAGAGAAGATAGAATAAAAAGTAAATAAATCAATGCGCCATTTTAATCCTAGATATATCAGTTACTATGTCCTCACAGAATGCTCCAGTTAAAACATGTTGATTGTTTGCATGAAAAAAAATATTTTTTTATAAAAGATGCAAAAAATATTTAAGAATACAAAATTTTTGATGCTTATGGCCATACCACCCTGAGAGTCCAGTCTCTTCTGATCCTGGAAAATAAGCAGGGTCAGACCTAGTTGGTACTTGGATAGGAAAAATACAAGACTTTAAATGTAGGAATGTAGAAGAAGTATACTATACAAATATTAGACAAAAGAAAGGTGGTATAAATGTGTTAATATCAGCCAAAATGGAAAAATATTAATTGTAGGTAAAAATAGTGATAATTAAACATAAAACAATGTATTTATGATTAGAAAATCATAAATGAGAAAAGAATAAAGTCAAACATTTGAAGAGCTGAACCTAGGTCTTAACACAATGAAAAATACAGAAACATAAACCAAATTATTGTAGAATAAAATTTAAAAATATGAAAACATAAATTAATAAAATTAAAATGTATAACAGAAAACGAATTCAGCATCAATCATTTTGAAATCACTAATGAATCCAATGAATCCTTGGCATTTCTTATCAAGGAAAACAATAAACAAAAAGAGGACATTACTTTAGGTTCTGAATGCATAAATACATAAGAAGAGGATAAATGGACAAACATATGCCCTGAAATTTATAAAAGAAAATATATGTATGTATGTGCGTGTGTGTGTCTAACAGAGAAATATATAAAAATATGTAACATTAAATAAATTAAGGTAATATAACATAAAATCTTAAAATCTTAAAATCATTTGATAAATAAATATTCAAAATTGTGCACATGACAATAATAAACAACCACTCTAGGCCCTGTGGTTTTGTCTTTCCTAAATAGATGAAGATAAATGACATGTTAAATGGAGTGAAAGACTTCAAACTGTAAAATCTCATTCTCCTCAAATTATTTGTCAATTCAAAGCATTTCTAATCTAAATAACATTTTCTAAGTACATGAGTGAAACTTGATAAACTGATTCTAAATTTACATGGAAATAAACAAGAAGATTTTAATCAATATATATTAAAGAAAAAGGTGGGATATGTGGCCCATTTGATATCATGATCTATTTATTAAGACAAATTTGGTTACTGATGCATAGATATATTAAAAAACAATAAAATAATCCCCATATAGATCCATATTTGTATAGACACTCAACTATTATAGGAATGGCTTTGCAGACCACTGGGGAAAGAATAGACTTTCAGTAAATTGTGATAAAAAAATGAAGTTGTATACCTGTCTCACTTCACAAAAATCAAATTCCAATTAGATTAAAGACTTACATGAGATAACCAAAACAATAACACTTTTAAAAAGTAATATAGAGAAGATGTTCATATGCTTGGAGTAAAAAAATAAGTACGATAAACACAATAAAAGAAACAGTAATTAAAAATGACTACATTATAATTAAGAATATTTGTTCATCAGAAAACATCATGAAGGACGTGAAAAGACAAGATAGAATGCAGAAAATACTTGTAATCTGTAAAACTAATATAAAATTAGTAACTACAATTTAAATGAACTACTACAAATATTTAAGAAAATGACTTGCAATCTTATAGGAAAATGGACATAAGATTGAATAGGGATTTATGAAATTAAAAAGTAAAAATTGTCAATAAATGTAAGATAATTTACTCAAACCACATTAATAATCAGAGAAATACAATCTAGAATCATAATGAAATTCCTTTTCATACACCTGGGTATGGTAACAATTTTAAAAGACTAAAGATACCAAGTATGATAGGAAACAGAAAAATGTTACGGTTTATGCACTACTCATGGAAATGTATACTGAAAAGAGTTTGGCTTTATGTATCAAAGGTGAAGATATGCATACACTAAAAGCTATTCCACTCTTCAGAATACTCTTACAGAATCGTGGGCCTCAGGGTACATATACAAGAATGATTATAGTAGGAATCTTAATAATAGAAAAAAATTGGTAAATAGAACAAATAAATGAACTATGATAAATTCATAAATCTCAAGATCATTAAAGCAGGGAAACATGACAATATTTTAATGAAAATGAATGACAGTGACATATAACAGCAAGACATTAAAAGACTGCTAGGTAAAAGAGCAAAGAGAAAGATGTCCCATATGTGAAATGTTCAATATTAGATAAAGTTAAACTACTGTGTTTTAAGGATGTCTATGTAGTTAGGAAAAATTAAATACAAGTAAGAAAATGAATGTAACGAAATCAATACAGTGATGATTTCTTGTTAACAGTGAAGTTTCTGATTGGAAAAACCATGAGATGCAGAAAAAGACTTTGAGTTGCTGATGATATTTTATTATTTCTTGATCAGGGCAGTATTTAAACAGGTGCTTACATTATGATTATTCACTAAACATAGTTGGATATTTTATGTTCTTGTCTAATGTGTGTGAAACTTCATTTAAAAATGTGATTTCAATTAATGTTTTCTTTTTATTAATATTATCATTATTATTCTATTTAAGTACAATACTCGAATAAATAAATGTCTCATTATTGTTAGTGTTTTTGTCACGAACTTTAAATATAATTTAAAGAGAACATCACAGCATGAAATTTATATAGTACCTTTGTAGAGTACCATGACCTAAATTTTGCAGTGGGAGTTTCGTGTGTAAAACAACACCCAAAGGCAGAAAGGACAGTGTGAGCTAAATTCCCAAGTAGTCATGAGGATAGTGATTTTGAAATATATGTCAGTAATATTTTGGGAACTGAAAAAATATAGATGGTGAATACATATGTATAAAAGTGATATTCTAAAAAGTTGTACACACAAAGATAAAATATACCCTAATTTTTTAAAAAAATATATTAAATCAGAACTAAAAATTGAATTATTTTTTTATTTCAGGGTATTATGAGGGTACAAACATTAAGGTTACACTTTATGTCTTTGCCTCACCCAAGCAAGCGTTAGGGGCGTGCCCTTCCCTGCTACAATGCTCCCCGTGTCCTTTAGTTGCGATTTTATCCCCTCATCCCCCTAATCTCTGCAGAGTATTTCTGCCATGTGAGAACCCTAGTGTTCGTCAGTTAGTACCAATTCGATGGCAAGTACAAGTGGACCCCATTCTTCCGATCTTGTGGTACCTCACTTTGGATAATGGGCTTAAGTTTAATCCAGGAAAGT